>CM053038.1:50350664-50418938 GCA_028564925.1 Lithobates sylvaticus | reverse complement strand
TCGGGGACAAACAACCGTGATTTGTTTTTTTTTTATGCGTTGGTGCAGGCAGTTTATTTAATAAAATGTAAGCTAACATACAGTGCCTTGCAAAAGTATTCACCCCCCTTGGCATTTTCATGTTTTGTTGCCTCACAACCTGGAATTAACATGGATTGTTTGAGGATTTGCATCATTTAACCACATGCCGACCGAAAGACGGCTACAGCGCGGTCGGCTTATCTTGAGTGGACGTCCTCCCAGAAACTTGCTTCCCGCGCGCCCCCTGGGGCGCGCACTCGGGAACATCCGTGACTGCCGGATCCCGAAGACCCGGCGCATCACGGATCACGGTAAATGGCCGCTGATATCGGGCGTTTACCACGTGATCGCTCCGTCAAATGATGGAGCGATCACATGTACACAAACCGGCATCACGTCATGACGCCGGTTCCTCCCTCCGCTCTCTGTACCGATCGGTACAGTGAGAGGGGAGAAGCGGAGAGGGGGAGAGATGGGACCAGCGCTGTGGGCTGGATGTGTAGTGCCCACAGCGCTGGTCAGTGACACTGTGAAATACTCTGCCACCACTGTGCAATACACTGCCACCACTGTGCAATACACTGCCACCACTGTGCAATACTCTGCCACCACTGTGCAATACTCTGCCACCACTGTGCAATGCTCTGCCACCACTGTGCAATACACTGCCACCACTGTGCAATACACTGCCTACTCTGCCACCACTGTGCAATGCTCTGCCACCACTGTGCAATACTCTGCCACCACTGTGCAATACTCTGCCACCACTGTGCAATGCTCTACCACCACTGTGCAATACTCTGCACCACTGTGCAATACTCTGCCACCACTGTGCAATACTCTGCCACCACTGTGCAATACTCTGCCACCACTGTGCAATGCTCTACCACCACTGTGCAATGCTCTACCACCACTGTGCAATGCTCTGCCACCACTATGCAATACTCTGCCACCACTGTGCAATACTCTGCCACCACTGTGCAATACTCTGCCACCACTGTGCAATGCTCTACCACCACTGTGCAATGCTCTACCACCACTGTGCAATGCTCTGCCACCACTGTTCAATACTCTGCCACCACTGTGCAATACTCTGCCACCACTGTGCAATGCTCTACCACCACTGTGCAATGCTCTGCCACCACTGTGCAATGCTCTACCACCACTGTGCAATGCTCTGCCACCACTGTTCAATACTCTGCCCCCACTGTGCAATGCTCTGCCACCACTGTTCAATACTCTGCCACCACTGTGCAATACTCTGCCACCACTGTGCAATACTCTGCCACCACTGTGCAATGCTCTACCACCACTGTGCAATGCTCTGCCACCACTGTTCAATACTCTGCCACCACTGTGCAATGCTCTGCCACCACTGTGCAATGCTCTACCACCACTGTGCAATGCTCTGCCACCACTATGCAATACTCTGCCACCACTGTGCAACGCTCTGCCACCACTGTGCAATACTCTGCCACCACTGTGCAATGCTCTGCCACCACTGTGCAATGCTCTGCCACCACTGTGCAATGCTCTGCCACCACTGTGCAATGCTCTGCCACCACTGTGCAATACTCTGCCACCACTGTGCAATGCTCTGCCACCACTGTGCAATGCTCTGCCACCACTGTGCAATGCTCTGCCACCACTGTGCAATACTGTGCAACACTGCAATACTCTGCCAATACTAGCCAGTACTCGCCAATACTCTGCCAATACTAGCCAGTACTCGCCAATACTCTGCCAGTACTCGCCAATACTCTGCCAATACTAGCCAGTACTCGCCAATACTCTGCCAATACTCTGCCAATACTCGCCAATACTCTGCCAATACTAGCCAGTACTCGCCAATACTCTGCCAATACTCTGCCAATACTCGCCAATACTCTGCCAATACTAGCCAGTACTCGCCAATACTCTGCCAGTACTCGCCAATACTCTGCAATAAATTTTAATAGAAACAATTTTTTTTTTTAGAATTTTTATTTTTTTTTATTTACAGAACACGCCCACAACTTTGAAGATGTTTTTTTTTTTTTTTATTGTGAAGCAAACAACAAATAGGACAAAATAACAGAAAAAGTCAATGTGCAAAACTATTCACCCCCCTAAAGTCAATACTTTGTAGAGCCACCTATCACAGCTCCAAGTCGCTTTGGATAAGTCTCTATGAGTCTTGCCACATCTCACCACTGGGATATTTGCCCATTCCTCCTCCTTGCAGAACTGCTCCAGCTCCTTCAAGTTGGATGGTTTGCGCTTGTGAACAGCAATCTTTAAGTCTGACCACAGATTTTCTATTGGATTGAGGTCTGGGCTTTGACTAGGCCATTCCAACACATTTACATGTTTCCACCTTAAACCACTCAAGTGTTGCTTTAGCAGTGTGTTTGGGGTCATTGTCCTGCTGGAAGGTGAACCTCCGTCCTAGCCTCAAATCACACACAGAGTGCTACAGGTTTTGCTCAAGAATATCCCTGTATTTAGCACCATCCATCTTTCCCTCAACTCTGACCAGTTTCCCAGTCCCGACTGCTGAAAAAACATCCCCACAGCATGATGCTGCCACCACCATGTTTCACAGTGGGGATGGTGTTCTTTGGGTGATGTGATTTGTTGGGTTTGCGCCAGACATAGCGCTTTCTTTGATGGCCAAAAAGTTCAATTTTAGTCTCATCAGAGCAGAGCACCTTCCTCCATACATCAGAGCAGAGCACCTTCCTCCATACATCAGAGCAGAGCACCTTCCTCCATACATCAGAGCAGAGCACCTTCCTCCATCCATCAGAGCAGAGCACCTTCCTCCATACATCAGAGCAGAGCACCTTCCTCCATACATCAGAGCAGAGCACCTTCCTCCATACATCAGACCAGAGCACCTTCCTCCATCCATCAGAGCAGAGCACCTTCCTCCATCCATCAGAGCAGAGCACCTTCCTCCATCCATCAGAGCAGAGCACCTTCCTCCATACATCAGAGCAGAGCACCTTCCTCCATCCATCAGAGCAGAGCACCTTCCTCCATCCATCAGAGCAGAGCACCTTCCTCCATACATCAGAGCAGAGCACCTTCCTCCATCCATCAGAGCAGAGCACCTTCCTCCATCCATCAGAGCAGAGCACCTTCCTCCATCCATCAGAGCAGAGCACCTTCCTCCATCCATCAGAGCAGAGCACCTTCCTCCATCCATCAGAGCAGAGCACCTTCCTCCATCCATCAGACCAGAGCACCTTCCTCCATCCATCAGAGCAGAGCACCTTCCTCCATCCATCAGAGCAGAGCACCTTCCTCCATCCATCAGAGCAGAGCACCTTCCCCATCCATCAGAGCAGAGCACCTTCCTCCATACATCAGAGCAGAGCACCTTCCTCCATACATCAGAGCAGAGCACCTTCCTCCATACATCAGAGCAGAGCACCTTCCTCCATCCATCAGAGCAGAGCACCTTCCTCCATCCATCAGAGCAGAGCACCTTCCTCCATCCATCAGAGCAGAGCACCTTCCTCCATCCATCAGAGCAGAGCACCTTCCTCCATCCATCAGAGCAGAGCACCTTCCTCCATCCATCAGAGCAGAGCACCTTCCTCCATACATCAGAGCAGAGCACCTTCCTCCATACATCAGAGCAGAGCACCTTCCTCCATCCATCAGAGCAGAGCACCTTCCTCCATACATCAGAGCAGAGCACCTTCCTCCATACATCAGAGCAGAGCACCTTCCTCCATACATCAGAGCAGAGCACCTTCCTCCATACATCAGAGCAGAGCACCTTCCTCCATACATCAGAGCAGAGCACCTTCCTCCATACATCAGAGCAGAGCACCTTCCTCCATCCATCAGAGCAGAGCACCTCCTCCATCCATCAGAGCAGAGCACCTTCCTCCATCCATCAGAGCAGAGCACCTTCCTCCATCCATCAGAGCAGAGCACCTTCCTCCATCCATCAGAGCAGAGCACCTTCCTCCATCCATCAGAGCAGAGCACCTTCCTCCATCCATCAGAGCACCTTCCTCCATACATCAGAGCAGAGCACCTTCCTCCATCCATCAGAGCAGAGCACCTTCCTCCATCCATCAGAGCAGAGCACCTTCCTCCATCCATCAGAGCAGAGCACCTTCCTCCATCCATCAGAGCAGAGCACCTTCCTCCATCCATCAGAGCAGAGCACCTTCCTCCATCCATCAGAGCAGAGCACCTTCCTCCATCCATCAGAGCAGAGCACCTTCCTCCATCCATCAGAGCAGAGCACCTTCCTCCATCCATCAGAGCAGAGCACCTTCCTCCATCCATCAGAGCAGAGCACCTTCCTCCATCCATCAGAGCAGAGCACCTTCCTCCATCCATCAGAGCAGAGCACCTTCCTCCATCCATCAGAGCAGAGCACCTTCCTCCATACATCAGAGCAGAGCACCTTCCTCCATACAGCAGAGCAGAGCACCTTCCTCCATCCATCAGAGCAGAGCACCTTCCTCCATCCATCAGAGCAGAGCACCTTCCTCCATCCATCAGAGCAGAGCACCTTCCTCCATCCATCAGAGCAGAGCACCTTCCTCCATCCATCAGAGCAGAGCACCTTCCTCCATCCATCAGAGCAGAGCACCTTCCTCCATCCATCAGAGCAGAGCACCTTCCTCCATCCATCAGAGCAGAGCACCTTCCTCCATCCATCAGAGCAGAGCACCTTCCTCCATACATCAGAGCAGAGCACCTTCCTCCATCCATCAGAGCAGAGCACCTTCCTCCATCCATCAGAGCAGAGCACCTTCCTCCATCCATCAGAGCAGAGCACCTTCCTCCATCCATCAGAGCAGAGCACCTTCCTCCATCCATCAGAGCAGAGCACCTTCCTCCATCCATCAGAGCAGAGCACCTTCCTCCATACATCAGAGCAGAGCACCTTCCTCCATACATCAGAGCAGAGCACCTTCCTCCATACATCAGAGCAGAGCACCTTCCTCCATCCATCAGAGCAGAGCACCTTCCTCCATCCATCAGAGCAGAGCACCTTCCTCCATCCATCAGAGCAGAGCACCTTCCTCCATACATCAGAGCAGAGCACCTTCCTCCATCCATCAGAGCAGAGCACCTTCCTCCATACATCAGAGCAGAGCACCTTCCTCCATCCATCAGAGCAGAGCACCTTCCTCCATACATCAGAGCAGAGCACCTTCCTCCATACATCAGAGCAGAGCACCTTCCTCCATCCATCAGAGCAGAGCACCTTCCTCCATCCATCAGAGCAGAGCACCTTCCTCCATCCATCAGAGCAGAGCACCTTCCTCCATCCATCAGAGCAGAGCACCTTCCTCCATCCATCAGAGCAGAGCACCTTCCTCCATCCATCAGAGCAGAGCACCTTCCTCCATCCATCAGAGCAGAGCACCTTCCTCCATACATCAGAGCAGAGCACCTTCCTCCATCCATCAGAGCAGAGCACCTTCCTCCATCCATCAGAGCAGAGCACCTTCCTCCATCCATCAGAGCAGAGCACCTTCCTCCATCCATCAGAGCAGAGCACCTTCCTCCATCCATCAGAGCAGAGCACCTTCCTCCATCCATCAGAGCAGAGCACCTTCCTCCATCCATCAGAGCAGAGCACCTTCCTCATCCATCAGAGCAGAGCACCTTCCTCCATCATCAGAGCAGAGCACCTTCCTCCATCCATCAGAGCAGAGCACCTTCCTCCATCCATCAGAGCAGAGCACCTTCCTCCATCCATCAGAGCAGAGCACCTTCCTCCATCCATCAGAGCAGAGCACCTTCCTCCATCCATCAGAGCAGAGCACCTTCCTCCATCCATCAGAGCAGAGCACCTTCCTCCATCCATCAGAGCAGAGCACCTTCCTCCATCCATCAGAGCAGAGCACCTTCCTCCATCCATCAGAGCAGAGCACCTTCCTCCATCCATCAGAGCAGAGCACCTTCCTCCATCCATCAGAGCAGAGCACCTTCCTCCATCCATCAGCAGAGCACCTTCCTCCATCCATCAGAGCAGAGCACCTTCCTCCATCCATCAGAGCAGAGCACCTTCCTCCATCCATCAGAGCAGAGCACCTTCCTCCATCCATCAGAGCAGAGCACCTTCCTCCATCCATCAGAGCAGAGCACCTTCCTCCATCCATCAGAGCAGAGCACCTTCCTCCATCCATCAGAGCAGAGCACCTTCCTCCATACATCAGAGCAGAGCACCTTCCTCCATCCATCAGAGCAGAGCACCTTCCTCCATCCATCAGAGCAGAGCACCTTCCTCCATCAGAGCAGAGCACCTTCCTCCATCCAGCAGAGCACCTTCCTCCATCCATCAGAGCAGAGCACCTTCCTCCATCCATCAGAGCAGAGCACCTTCCTCCATCCATCAGAGCAGAGCACCTTCCTCCATCCATCAGAGCAGAGCACCTTCCTCCATCCATCAGAGCAGAGCACCTTCCTCCATCCATCAGAGCAGAGCACCTTCCTCCATCCATCAGAGCAGAGCACCTTCCTCCATACATCAGAGCAGAGCACCTTCCTCCATACATCAGAGCAGAGCACCTTCCTCCATACATCAGAGCAGAGCACCTTCCTCCTCCATCAGAGCAGAGCACCTTCCTCCATACATCAGAGCAGAGCACCTTCCTCCATCCATCAGAGCAGAGCACCTTCCTCCATACATCAGAGCAGAGCACCTTCCTCCATACATCAGAGCAGAGCACCTTCCTCCATCCATCAGAGCAGAGCACCTTCCTCCATCCATCAGAGCAGAGCACCTTCCTCCATCCATCAGAGCAGAGCACCTTCCTCCATCCATCAGAGCAGAGCACCTTCCTCCATACATCAGAGCAGAGCACCTTCCTCCATCCATCAGAGCAGAGCACCTTCCTCCATCCATCAGAGCAGAGCACCTTCCTCCATACATCAGAGCAGAGCACCTTCCTCCATACATCAGAGCAGAGCACCTTCCTCCATACATCAGAGCAGAGCACCTTCCTCCATCCATCAGAGCAGAGCACCTTCCTCCATCATCAGAGCAGAGCACCTTCCTCCCTCCATCAGAGCAGAGCACCTTCCTCCATCCATCAGAGCAGAGCACCTTCCTCCATCCATCAGAGCAGAGCACCTTCCTCCATCCATCAGAGCAGAGCACCTTCCTCCATCCATCAGAGCAGAGCACCTTCCTCCATCCATCAGAGCAGAGCACCTTCCTCCATCCATCAGAGCAGAGCACCTTCCTCCATACATCAGAGCAGAGCACCTTCCTCCATCCATCAGAGCAGAGCACCTTCCTCCATCCATCAGAGCAGAGCACCTTCCTCCATACATCAGAGCAGAGCACCTTCCTCCATACATCAGAGCAGAGCACCTTCCTCCATCCATCAGAGCAGAGCACCTTCCTCCATCCATCAGAGCAGAGCACCTTCCTCCATCCATCAGAGCAGAGCACCTTCCTCCATCCATCAGAGCAGAGCACCTCCTCCATACATCAGAGCAGAGCACCTTCCTCCATCCATCAGAGCAGAGCACCTTCCTCCATACATCAGAGCAGAGCACCTTCCTCCATCCATCAGAGCAGAGCACCTTCCTCCATACATCAGAGCAGAGCACCTTCCTCCATCCATCAGAGCAGAGCACCTTCCTCCATACATCAGAGCAGAGCACCTTCCTCCATCCATCAGAGCAGAGCACCTTCCTCCATCCATCAGAGCAGAGCACCTTCCTCCATCCATCAGAGCAGAGCACCTTCCTCCATCCATCAGAGCAGAGCACCTTCCTCCATCCATCAGAGCAGAGCACCTTCCTCCATCCATCAGAGCAGAGCACCTTCCTCCATCCATCAGAGCAGAGCACCTTCCTCCATCCATCAGAGCAGAGCACCTTCCTCCATACATCAGAGCAGAGCACCTTCCTCCATACATCAGAGCAGAGCACCTTCCTCCATCCATCAGAGCAGAGCACCTTCCTCCATCCATCAGAGCAGAGCACCTTCCTCCATACATCAGAGCAGAGCACCTTCCTCCATACATCAGAGCAGAGCACCTTCTCCATCCATCAGAGCAGAGCACCTTCCTCCATCCATCAGAGCAGAGCACCTTCCTCCATCCATCAGAGCAGAGCACCTTCCTCCATCCATCAGAGCAGAGCACCTTCCTCCATCCATCAGAGCAGAGCACCTTCCTCCATACATCAGAGCAGAGCACCTTCCTCCATCCATCAGAGCAGAGCACCTTCCTCCATCCATCAGAGCAGAGCACCTTCCTCCATCCATCAGAGCAGAGCACCTTCCTCCATCCATCAGAGCAGAGCACCTTCCTCCATACATCAGAGCAGAGCACCTTCCTCCATCCATCAGAGCAGAGCACCTTCCTCCATCCATCAGAGCAGAGCACCTTCCTCCATCCATCAGAGCAGAGCACCTTCCTCCATCCATCAGAGCAGAGCACCTTCCTCCATCCATCAGAGCAGAGCACCTTCCTCCATCCATCAGAGCAGAGCACCTTCCTCCATACATCAGAGCAGAGCACCTTCCTCCATCCATCAGAGCAGAGCACCTTCCTCCATACATCAGAGCAGAGCACCTTCCTCCATACATCAGAGCAGAGCACCTTCCTCCATCCATCAGAGCAGAGCACCTTCCTCCATCCATCAGAGCAGAGCACCTTCCTCCATCCATCAGAGCAGAGCACCTTCCTCCATCCATCAGAGCAGAGCACCTTCCTCCATCCATCAGAGCAGAGCACCTTCCTCCATACATCAGAGCAGAGCACCTTCCTCCATACATCAGAGCAGAGCACCTTCCTCCATCCATCAGAGCAGAGCACCTTCCTCCATCCATCAGAGCAGAGCACCTTCCTCCATACATCAGAGCAGAGCACCTTCCTCCATCCATCAGAGCAGAGCACCTTCCTCCATCCATCAGAGCAGAGCACCTTCCTCCATACATCAGAGCAGAGCACCTTCCTCCATACATCAGAGCAGAGCACCTTCCTCCATCCATCAGAGCAGAGCACCTTCCTCCATCCATCAGAGCAGAGCACCTTCCTCCATACATCAGAGCAGAGCACCTTCCTCCATCCATCAGAGCAGAGCACCTTCCTCCATCCATCAGAGCAGAGCACCTTCCTCCATACATCAGAGCAGAGCACCTTCCTCCATACATCAGAGCAGAGCACCTTCCTCCATCCATCAGAGCAGAGCACCTTCCTCCATCCATCAGAGCAGAGCACCTTCCTCCATCCATCAGAGCAGAGCACCTTCCTCCATACATCAGAGCAGAGCACCTTCCTCCATACATCAGAGCAGAGCACCTTCCTCCATCCATCAGAGCAGAGCACCTTCCTCCATACATCAGAGCAGAGCACCTTCCTCCATCCATCAGAGCAGAGCACCTTCCTCCATCCATCAGAGCAGAGCACCTTCCTCCATCCATCAGAGCAGAGCACCTTCCTCCATCCATCAGAGCAGAGCACCTTCCTCCATCCATCAGAGCAGAGCACCTTCCTCCATCCATCAGAGCAGAGCACCTTCCTCCATCCATCAGAGCAGAGCACCTTCCTCCATCCAGCAGAGCACCTTCCTCCTTCCATCAGAGCAGAGCACCTTCCTCCATCAGAGCAGAGCACCTTCCTCCATCCATCAGAGCAGAGCACCTTCCTCCATCCATCAGAGCAGAGCACCTTCCTCCATCCATCAGAGCAGAGCACCTTCCTCCATCCATCAGAGCAGAGCACCTTCCTCCATCCATCAGAGCAGAGCACCTTCCTCCATACATCAGAGCAGAGCACCTTCCTCCATCCATCAGAGCAGAGCACCTTCCTCCATACATCAGAGCAGAGCACCTTCCTCCATACATCAGAGCAGAGCACCTTCCTCCATCCATCAGAGCAGAGCACCTTCCTCCATCCATCAGAGCAGAGCACCTTCCTCCATCCATCAGAGCAGAGCACCTTCCTCCATCCATCAGAGCAGAGCACCTTCCTCCATCCATCAGAGCAGAGCACCTTCCTCCATCCATCAGAGCAGAGCACCTTCCTCCATCCATCAGAGCAGAGCACCTTCCTCCATACATCAGAGCAGAGCACCTTCCTCCATCCATCAGAGCACCTTCCTCCATCCATCAGAGCACCTTCCTCCATCCATCAGAGCAGAGCACCTTCCTCCATCCATCAGAGCAGAGCACCTTCCTCCATCCATCAGAGCAGAGCACCTTCCTCCATCCATCAGAGCAGAGCACCTTCCTCCATCCATCAGAGCAGAGCACCTTCCTCCATCCATCAGAGCAGAGCACCTTCCTCCATCCATCAGAGCAGAGCACCTTCCTCCATCCATCAGAGCAGAGCACCTTCCTCCATCCATCAGAGCAGAGCACCTTCCTCCATCCATCAGAGCAGAGCACCTTCCTCCATCCATCAGAGCAGAGCACCTTCCTCCATCCATCAGAGCAGAGCACCTTCCTCCATCCATCAGAGCAGAGCACCTTCCTCCATCCATCAGAGCAGAGCACCTTCCTCCATCCATCAGAGCAGAGCACCTTCCTCCATCCATCAGAGCAGAGCACCTTCCTCCATACATCAGAGCAGAGCACCTTCCTCCATCCATCAGAGCAGAGCACCTTCCTCCATCCATCAGAGCAGAGCACCTTCCTCCATCCATCAGAGCAGAGCACCTTCCTCCATACATCAGAGCAGAGCACCTTCCTCCATCCATCAGAGCAGAGCACCTTCCTCCATCCATCAGAGCAGAGCACCTTCCTCCATACATCAGAGCAGAGCACCTTCCTCCATCCATCAGAGCAGAGCACCTTCCTCCATCCATCAGAGCAGAGCACCTTCCTCCAGCCATCAGAGCAGAGCACCTTCCTCCATACATCAGAGCAGAGCACCTTCCTCCATCCATCAGAGCAGAGCACCTTCCTCCATCCATCAGAGCAGAGCACCTTCCTCCATACATCAGAGCAGAGCACCTTCCTCCATACATCAGAGCAGAGCACCTTCCTCCATCCATCAGAGCAGAGCACCTTCCTCCATCCATCAGAGCAGAGCACCTTCCTCCATCCATCAGAGCAGAGCACCTTCCTCCATACATCAGAGCAGAGCACCTTCCTCCATCCATCAGAGCAGAGCACCTTCCTCCATACATCAGAGCAGAGCACCTTCCTCCATACATCAGAGCAGAGCACCTTCCTCCATCCATCAGAGCAGAGCACCTTCCTCCATCCATCAGAGCAGAGCACCTTCCTCCATCCATCAGAGCAGAGCACCTTCCTCCATCCATCAGAGCAGAGCACCTTCCTCCATACATCAGAGCAGAGCACCTTCCTCCATCCATCAGAGCAGAGCACCTTCCTCCATCCATCAGAGCAGAGCACCTTCCTCCATCCATCAGAGCAGAGCACCTTCCTCCTTCCATCAGAGCAGAGCACCTTCCTCCTTCCATCAGAGCAGAGCACCTTCCTCCATCCATCAGAGCAGAGCACCTTCCTCCATCCATCAGAGCAGAGCACCTTCCTCCATCCATCAGAGCATAGCACCTTCCTCCATACATCAGATCAGAGCACCTTCCTCCATCATCAGAGCAGAGCACCTGCCTCCATCCATCAGAGCAGAGCACCTTCCTCCATCCATCAGAGCAGAGCACCTTCCTCCATCCATCAGAGCAGAGCACCTTCCTCCATCCATCAGATCAGAGCACCTTCCTCCTTCCATCAGAGCAGAGCACCTTCCTCCATCCATCAGAGCAGAGCACCTTCCTCCATCCATCAGAGCAGAGCACCTTCCTCCATACATCAGAGCAGAGCACCTTCCTCCATACATCAGAGCAGAGCACCTTCCTCCTCCCATCAGAGCAGAGCACCTTCCTCCATACATCAGAGCAGAGCACCTTCCTCCATCCATCAGAGCAGAGCACCTTCCTCCATACATCAGAGCAGAGCACCTTCCTCCATACATCAGAGCAGAGCACCTTCCTCCATACATCAGAGCAGAGCACCTTCCTCCATACATCAGAGCAGAGCACCTTCCTCCATACATCAGAGCAGAGCACCTTCCTCCATACATCAGAGCAGAGCACCTTCCTCCATACATCAGAGCAGAGCACCTTCCTCCATACATCAGAGCAGAGCACCTTCCTCCATACATCAGAGCAGAGCACCTTCCTCCATACATCAGAGCAGAGCACCTTCCTCCATACATCAGAGCAGAGCACCTTCCTCCATACATCACAGCAGAGCACCTTCCTCCATACATCAGAGCAGAGCACCTTCCTCCATCCATCAGAGCAGAGCACCTTCCTCCATCCATCAGAGCAGAGCACCTTCCTCCATACATCAGAGCAGAGCACCTTCCTCCATCCATCAGAGCAGAGCACCTTCCTCCATACATCAGAGCAGAGCACCTTCCTCCATACATTTTGGGAGTCTCCCACATGCCTTTTTCGCAAACTCAAAATGCGCCATTTTGTTTTTTGCTGAAAGTAATGTCTTTCTTCTGGCCACTCTGCCATAAAGCCCAACTCTATGGAGCGTACGGCTTATTGTTGTCCTATGTACAGATACTCCAGTCTCTGCTGTGGAACTCTGCAGCTCCTCCAGGGTTACCTTAGGTCTCTGTGCCGCCTCTCTGATTAATGCCCCCCTTGCCCGCTCCGTGAGTTTTGGTGTGCGGCCGTCTCTTGGCAGGTTTGCTGTTGTGCCATGTTCTTTCCATTTGGTTATGATAGATTTGATGGAGCTCCTAGGGATCATCAAAGATTTGGATATTTTTTTTATAACCCAACCCTGACTTGTACTTCTCAACAACATTGTCCCTTCCTTGTTTGGAGAGTTCCTTGGTCTTCATGGCAGTGTTTGGTTAGTGGTGCCTCTTGCTTAGGTGTTGCCGCCTCTGGGGCCTTTCACAAAGGTGTTTCTATATAATGACAGATCATGTGACACTTATGCCCCGTACACATGGTCGGAATTTCCGATGGATTCTGTCCGATGGGAGCTTTTCATTGATTTTCCGACCGTGTGTGGGCTCCATCTGACTTTTTCTGTCGGAATTTCCAACGGAAAAATTTGAGATCCTGCTCTCATTTTTCCGACAACAAAATCCTATCGGACTTTTTCCGATTGTGTGTAGGCAATTCCGACAGACAAAGTGCCACGCATGCTCGGAAGCATTAAACTTCACTTTTATAGTGCTGTCGAAATCCGGTGTTACAGACCGTCGGAATTTGGTGTGACCGTGTGTCGGAATTTCCGACCGTGTGTACGGGGGGCTTTAGATTGCACACAGGTGGACATCATTTCACTAATTATGTGACTTCTGAAGGTAATTGGTGGCACCAGAGCTTTTTATGGGCTTCATAACAAAAGGGGGGTGAATACATACGCACATGTCGATTATCATTTTGTTTATTTCTGAAAAATTGTTTTATGTATTTTTTTCTAATTTTACTTCACCAACTTATTGTGTTCTGATCCATCACATATAATTCAGATTAAAAAAAACCATTGAACTAAAGGCTGTAATGTACAAAATAGTTAAAAAGCCAATGGGGGGTGAATACTTTTGTCAAGTCCTACCGTGTGTACGGGGCATTAGACTATTGTGTTCTGATCCATCACATATACCGTATTTATCGGCGTATAACACGCACTTTTTCCCCCTTAAAATCGGGGGAAAGTCTTGGGTGCGTGTTATACGCCGATACCCCCAAAAAAAAAAAAAGCGAGCGGCGCCGAAAAATAGCGACCGCCGCCGAAAAAAAACCGAACCGCCGCCGAAAAAGGCCGAACCGCCGCCGAAAAAGACCGATCTGACTGCTCGGCTCGCAGTCCCGCCTCCGTGCGCTCGCTTCGGAAACAGCAGGGAGGCGGGACTCCGAGATGAGCCGAACAGTCGGCTCGGTCTTTTTCCGGCGGCGGTTCGGTATTTTTCAGCGGCGCATGCGCAAACCTCTCGGCGGCGGGCAAATTTAAACCTGGCAAGGCAAATGACGCTGGCAATGCTGCAAATCACACTGGGCAAACTACAAATGACGCTGGCAAGCTGCAAATGACACTGGGCAAGCTACAAATGACACTGGGCAAGCTGCAAATGATGCTGGGCAAAGGCTGCAAATGACACTGGGCAAGCTGCAAATGACACTGGGCAAGGCTGCAAATGACTGGGCAAGCTGCAAATGACGCTGGGCAAGGCTGCAAATGACGCTGGGCAAGGCTGCAAATGATGCTGGCAAGGCTGCAAATGACGCTGGGCAAGGCTGCAAATGACGCTGGACAAGCTGCAAATGACGCTGGGCAAGGCTGCAAATGACGCTGGGCAAGGCTGCAAATCACGCTGGGCAAGGCTGCAAATGACGCTGGGCAAGGCTGCAAATGACGCTGGGCAAGGCTGCAAATGACGCTGGGCAAGCTGCAAATGACGCTGGGCAAGCTGCAAATGACGCTGGGCAAGCTGCAAATGACGCTGGGCAAGCTGCAAATGACGCTGGCAAGCTGCAAATGACACTGGGCAAGCTGCAAATGACGCTGGGCAAGCTGCAAATGACGCTGGGCAAGCTGCAAATGAAACTGGGCAAGCTGCAAATGATGCTGGCAAACTGCAAATGACACTGGGCAAGCTGCAAATGGTGCTGGACAAGCTGCAAATGAAACTGGGCAAGCTGCAAATGACCCTGGGCAAGCTGCAAATCACACTGGGCAAGCTGCAAATCACACTGGGAAAGCTGCAAATGACACTGGGCAAGCTGCAAATGACGCTGGGCAAACTGCAAATGACACTGGGCAAGCTGCAAATGACGCTGGGCAAGCTGCAAATGACGCTGGCAAGCTGCAAATCACACTGGGCAAGCTGCAAATGACGCTGGCAAGCTGCAAATCACACTGGGCAAGCTGGAAATGACGCTGGGCAAGCTGGAAATGACGCTGGGCAAGGCTGCAAATGACGCTGGGCAAGCTGCAAATGACGCTGGGCAAGCTGAAAATCACACTGGGCAAGCTGCAAATGACGCTGGGCAAGCTGGAAATGACGCTGGGCAAGCTGCAAATGACGCTGGGCAAGCTGCAAATGACGCTGGGCAAGCTGCAAATGACGCTGGGCAAGCTGCAAATGACGCTTAAATGTAAGTTTTTTTTTCCCCTAAACTTCCCTCCTAAAACTTTTTTCCTTAAAATGCCCTCCTAAACTTGGGGTGCGTGTTATACGCAGGTGCGTGTTATACGCCGATAAATACGGTAAGTGACGGTTATTTTCAGCTGAGATTTGCAAAATGTCAGTCACATACAGCTGGGCTACAGGTAAAAAGTCCTTATCCTTGTGCAAAGCTTTGCGAATCGAGCTTATGGTCTATAAGTCCATATAGCGTGTTTTAGATTTTGTAGGGAATGAAAGCACTAATTTACAAAAATGTCACAGTGGGAAACATGCAGTACATACAATGACTGACACACAAGGTTGTCGCCACTAGAGGGCACTAGAGTCAGTTCTGACCATCAATAAAGGAGCGTGCTTTAGGCAGCAGGATTTCTGCATCATATCATAATGTTAGAAGCAGTGGCGGCTGGTGCTCAAAATTTTTGGGGGGGCGCAAACAAACAGCCTCACTTTGCCATCAAACGCTGCCACAGTGCCCATTAAACGCTGCCACTGTGCCCATCAAACGCTGCCACTGTGCCCATCAAACGCTGCCACTGTGCCCCAAGTGCTGCCACTGTGCCATCAAACGCTGCCACTGTGCCCCAAGTGCTGCCACTGTGCCCCAAGTGCTGCCACTGTGCCCCAAGTTCTGCCATTGTGCCCCAAGTTCTGCCATTGTGCCCCAAGTTCTGCCACTGTGCCCCAAGTTCTGCCACTGTGCCCCAAGTTCTGCCACTGTGCCCTTAAGTGCTGCCACTGTGCCCCAAGTGCTGCCACTGTGCCCCAAGTGCTGCCACTGTGCCCCAAGTTCTGCCACTGTGCCCCAAGTTCTGCCATTGTGCCCCAAGTTCTGCCATTGTGCCCCAAGTTCTGCCACTGTGCCCCAAGTTCTGCCACTGTGCCCCTTAAGTGCTGCCACTGTGCCCCTTAAGTGCTGCCACTGTGCCCCTCAAGTGCTGCCACTGTGCCCCCTGCCTGCCCTCTGCACTTACCTTGTCCCGGTGTGCAGCTGGTGACGGCGTCAGGCGACGAGCGGTGTCTCCGTCGGATGTCTTCTCCCGCGCTCCTCCTGTCTTCTTCTGCTGTGATTGGACGCTAGGTGATTGGACGCCTAGCGTCCAATCACAGCGCCTGTGACTTCAGCCAATCAGGTGACAGGTAACAGACCTGGCAACCTGATTGGCTGAGAGGCGGGTCTGTGTTAGGGAAGCGATGTATTCGCTTCCCTAACACAATACTGTGTAAGCAGCGAACGCAAAGCATTGCGCCCGCTGTTTACACTTAGGGAAGCCTATTAGAGCACACCGCTCTAATAAGGTCCCCTATTAGAGCTTACAGCTCTAATAGGGGCGCTTCCAGCAACACCGCCCCCCCACCCCCCCACTGTAATTCAGATGCCCGGCGCCCGATCAGGGGCCGGACACCTGAATAGGGGGCGGCAGCGGTGACAATAGATAGATTCATGCAATGCATGAATCTATCTTTTGGTGATAGAGCGGTGCAGGAGAGGGGGGGCGGCGCTCCTGCGCCCTCTATGCACGCACCGCCACTGGTTCCGAGGCTTTCCGAGGCCTTCCGAGTTCAGCAGAGCTGTCCCAGAGTATTTCCGAGGCTCTCCGACGCCCCCCCCCCCCCCAGCTCTGGCCACACGCGGTATTGCATGTAATAGAAGTCTATGCGGAACAAATTATCTTTGTTTCCATTGACTTCTATGGGGAAACTCGCTTTTCATTCTTTGGAATTTTCGGATTTTCATTCTTATTTTCGGATTTTCTAATTTTCGGATTTTCGAATTTATGAATTTACGAATTTTCAGAAAAATTTGTTAAACGTGTTTTCATTAATTCTAATTTTTACGAATTAACAAATTTGCCGCAATTTCTTCGAAAAATTCATTCGGAACGAAACTAATTGCACATGTCTACTCTTGACACCAACAGCTAGCCAATCACAAGTCCCTACTTTACACGTATATTACAAAAGTCTTAAAATATGACTTATTCTTGCCCGTGTGGCGCAGCTTCTCCCTGCTACCCCCCTGTGCCCCACCCTTCCCCCGCAGCACTGCCGGATTCCCTCCTCTCCTGCTGTGGGAGATCTTTCAGAACGGCAGATGCATGGATTGCAATGGGGTGGGAGGGGGGGTTGAAGCACCTGATTAGAGCCTGAGGCTTTAATAGGCTTCAAAATAGGGTGGGCTCCGGGCACAGAGAATGCGAACAGAGCCCACCCAGCAATAGCAAATGAATATTCGCTATTGAAACACTGATCCTCCTAGGCATAGGCTGAAAGGGCAGGCGATCCTACTGGATGCCTAGGAGGAGGTAGGAGACGCACGGCTGCCGAGATGGAGGAGTGGAGGAGATGCCCGGTTCCCGCTGCCGATGCCTGCTGGCTGATACCCGCCACCTGCCACCTAGATGAGAAAAAACAGCAAGCAGGTGGGGGGGGGCTGGAGGGTATGAGGTGTTGCTGGATGCCCGGGGGGTGGTTGTTTGCTGGCCCGCCCCAAAAAAAACACCAGCCGCCCCTGATACACATATATGTTTGACCTTTGGGGTGCACGCCCTAATGCAAGAGGCTGCACACACCTATGCTTATTCTCTAACGCCCCTTTCACCAGGAGCTACAGCTCAGCTAAGGCTTAAAGCAGAGGGCCACCCTAAAAAAAAAAATAGCATTAATATTCTTCAAAAAATAAAAAATAAAACATTTGACATTTTTTTTTTTATCCACTTCAGCCCCGGACCAATTGGCAGCCAAAGGACCAGGCCCCTTTTTGCGATTCGGCACTGCGTCGCTTTAACTGACAATTGCGCGGTCGTGCGACGTGGCTCCCAAACAAAATTGGCGTCCTTTTTTTCCCACAAATAGAGCTTTCTTTTGGTGGTATTTGATCGCCCCTGCGGTTTTTATTTTTTGCGCTATAAACAAAAATAGAGCGACTATTTCGAAAAAAATGCAATATTTTTTTACTTTTTGCTATAATAAATATCCCCAAAAAATATATAAAAAAACATTTTTTTTCCTCAGTTTCGGCCGATACGTATTCTTCTACATATTTTTGATACAAAAAAATCGCAATTAGCGATTATTGATTTGTTTGCGCAAAAGTTATAGCGTTTACGAAATAGGGGATAGTTTTATAGCATTTTTATTAATATTTTTTTTTTTTACTAGTAATGGCGGCGATCAGCGATTTTTATTGTGACTGCGACATTATGGCGGACACATCGGACATTTTTGACACATTTTTTAAATGCACTGATTCCTATGTAAATGACACTGGCAGGGAAGGAGTTAACCACTAGGGGGCAGGGAGGGGCCAAGTGTGACGTGTTGTGTTTTTTTTTACATTAGGGGGCGTGGCTGTACGTCTGACGTCACTGATCGGCTTTCCCGATGACAGGAAACAGCCAATCAATGACAGGCAGAGTAGGAAGCGTGGGGAGAGGTTTGTTTACACAGACCTCTCCCCGTTCTTCAGCTCTGTGATCCGATCGCGGGACACCAGCGGCGATCGGGTCCGCGGGTCCCGCGGCCGTGGTCACGGAGCTCCTGACCGGGTCGCGAGCACGCCACCGGCAGCATGTGCGCGACCCCACGGCTAGGCAATTAAAGGGGACGTATATATACATGCTTTTGCCTAGCCGTGCCATTCTGCCGACGTATATGTACAGGCGGCGGTCGGGAAGCGGTTAACTTACCAGAAACCCCTGTTGCTAGGCAGTCTTCCTAATCTGCCTCTTCCTTTTCCGCGGAGCTTCCTCCTCTCCGACGAGCGGCCCCGTTGCCTTCTGGGACATGTGTGTGTGTCCCAGAACACAATGGGGCCATTCACAAAGCGCCGCGCGACTCGCGCATGCGCAGTAGGAATCGGGCAGTGAAGATGGCGGCGCCGTCACACGATCCGATGGATGGATCGGCCTCGGGGGGGGGGGGCGACATTGCGGGATCGCTGGACAGGTAAGTGTCCTTATTAAAAATCAGCAGCTACAGAGTTTGTAGCTGCTGACTTTAAAAAAAAAAAAACACATCGTGGCCCCTTTAAGCGAAGGTTTTTTAATAAAAGAATAAAAAAAAAATGGTGGAAGTTAATTACATAACCCCCCCAAAAAAAAAAAGACTAGGGATTCCCCGAAGCCCTGGCAGCCCTGGAGGTTGTTGAAGTTCGATCACGGACAGATAAGGGCCGTCCCTGCCAAATTCTGCAGGAAACTGTCGGGATTAGAGATCCATAAGCCAGTATTGACGGAATAATCCGCAAATTATTATTATTTCTGAAGCGTAAGTGCGAGGCGGAGCCGGCCCCTGGAAACACTCGCTCCGGACAGATTGAAAAACCACGCGTGGCTCCAGCATGTGTCAGAACCATTACATGTGTCTTCTCCATTACAACGCATGTGAGATATTCCCCCCCCCCCCCGTACATATCTCGCCGCAACCCAGAGCTGCGCCCCCCGATGGGGACATTCCGCGGGGCCGTAAAATCGCAGAAGTTTCATCCACTGACGTCGGGTCACTTTAAATGAAACTTCTCGCAAAACCTTCATTCCGGGTCCCCGAAGTGTGAAAAGAAAGAAACATATTGAATTGGATGAACTGAAGAGCTGAAGATTGTATCGAATATCGAAACATTGACTTAGGCCCCTTTCACACTGGAGCGGTGGGGGCGCTGGCGGTAAAGCGGCGCTATATTTAGCGCCGCTTTACCGGCGTTTTAGCGGCACATTGCGGCCGCTCGCGGGGTGTTTTTACCCCCCGCGAGCGGCCCGAAAAAGGGTCAATACCGCCCGCAAACCGCCGCTGCAGCAGCGTTTTGCGGGCGGGTTCGGCGCGCTCCCCCATTGTTTTCAATGGGACCGGGCGCTATAGGAGCGGTAAATATACCGCTCCTATAGCGAGCCAAAGATGCGGCTTGCAGGACATTTTTGAGCGTCCTGCAAGCGCACCGCTTCAGTGTGCTTTCACACTGAAGGAACAGCAATAGCTGTTTCGGGTCGGTTTGCAGGCGCTATTCTTAGCGCAATAACGCCTGCAAACCGCCCCAGTGTGAAAGCAGCCTTACAGAAGAGAAGAAATGTAACATTGTATACCGAGCGACAGTCCCGGGACAAGGTCACCTACAGCCCAGGCCCAACATTCCAAACTGCCCCCCCCCCCCCAAATGTATAAGCCTTGCGTTTTAGCAAAAAATAACCCCCCCGGAAAAAAGTCACCCCCCCCCTAGCACAAATTGAGCACTAATCTTTATACTTACCCCCTAAGCATGGGCGTCCGCAGAACTTTTTTCAGGGGGGGGGCATAAATTTTAAGGTCACCCATGCTCTGACCCTTTTCGACAATGTCATTATCACGGTCAGAGACTGCAGACGTGGTACAGGAGACTGTCAGAGACTGAACACATGGCCCAAGAGACTGTCAGAGACTGCATACATGGCTCAAGAGACTATAAGAGACTGCGGACATGGCACAAGAGACTCTAAGAGACTGCATACATGTGGGGGTGACAAAGTGAGGGGTGATGGAAAGAGACATAGGGGGTGAAAGAAAGAGACAGAGGGGGTGACAGAAAGAGACAGAGGGGGGGTGACAGAGAGAGACATAGGAGGTGACAGAGAGAGAGGAGTGTGACAGAGAGAGACAGAGGGGTGGGGTGGCAGAGAGAGGGGGTGAAAAAAACTGAGGGGTGACAGAGAGAGAGGGGGTGACAGAGAGGGGTGATGGGGGGGATCAGAGAGAGGGACCCCCTAGCCCTGTCTGCAGTCCCTCAAGTGCCCCTATGTTGCAGTGGTGTGTGTAATGCTCAGTACGGTACCCTGCATGCCAGTAGGATGCCCATGATGGCCAGCAGCTGGCATGACCCGTTTTCATTCTGGGTGAGGACAGGGCCGGCCGCCAGCGCTAGGATAAAGACCAAGTGGGGAACAAACTCCTGATCCGATCCCTGATTCCAGGGGGGGCACTTGCCCCCCCCCCCTTGCCTCTACCTGCGGACGCCCATGCCCCTAAGCATAAATTCCTCCTCACAGTGCAAATCTGTCCCCCCTATCCCCCCCCCCCAAAAAAAGCACAATTCACTCCCCCTTTATCACCTCTTCCCCCAAATCCCGCACCTTGCACAAACTCTCCCCCCAGTCCCCCCTCCTAGCACAAATCCTCCCCCCAGATTTCACTTCTTAGCACAAAGCACCAGCACAAATACCCTCCAATCACCCCTCCTATCAAAAATCCTCTACCCCTCAAATTTCCACTCCGAGCACAAATCCTGCCCCCCCCAGTCCCTCCCCCTAGTACAAATCCTCTACCCCTCAAATTTATCCTCCTAGCACAAATACCCCTCGATCATCCTTACTAGCACAACCCCCCCCCCCCCCTCCAAAAAAAGTCACCCCCTCCTAGCACAAATTGAGCACAAATCTTTATATTTACCCCCTAAGCATAAATTTCTCCTCCCAGTGCAAATATGTCCCCCCCCCCCGAAAAAAAAATGTTCCCTCCTAGCATAAATTCACTCCCCCTATATCACCTCTTCCCCCAAATACCCCACCTAGCACAAATTCTCCCCCCAGTTCCCTCTCCTAGCACAAATCCTCCCCCCAGATTTCCTCTAGTAGAAATCCAATACCCCCCAAATTTCTCCTCCTAGCACAAATAACCCTCAATCATCCCTACTAGCACAACCCCCCCCCCCCCCCCCCACCAAAAAAAAGTCACCCCTTCTAGCACAAATTGAGCACTAATCTTTATACTAACCCTCTAAGCACAAATTCCTCCTCCCAGTGCAAATCTGTCCTCCTATTTCCCCTCCAACTCAAATCTTCTCTCTCCCCAGCAGGGCAGAGGACAGGGGTCACCAGGGCAGAGGACAGGGGTCACCAGGGCAGAGGACAGGGGTCAGCAGGGCAGAGGACAGGGGTCACCAGGGCAGAGGACAGGGGTCACCAGGGCAGAGGACAGGGGTCACCAGGGCAGAGGACAGGGGTCAGCAGGGCAGAGGACAGGGGTCAGCAGGGCAGAGGACAGGGGTCAGCAGGGCAGGGGACACAGGTCGGCAGGGAGGAGTACAGGGGTTAGCAGAGTAGAGGATAATGGAGAGGTGTACAGGGGTCAACAGAGCCGAGGATAGGGGTCAGCAGGGTAGAGGATGGGGAAGTGAGCAGAGCAGAGGACAGGATTCAGTAGAGCAGAGGATAGGGTCAGTTTGTAGGGCAGAGTACCCTCCCTGCTGAAACCTCCTCCATGTATCCTCTGCCCATCCTCCATATATCCTCCGACCATCCTCCATGTATCCTCTGCCCATCATCCATGTATCCTCTGACCATCCTCCATGTATCCTCTGCCCATCCTCCATGTCTCATCTGCCCATCCTCCATGTATCCTCTGCCCATCCTCCATGTCTCCTCTGCCCATCCTCCATGTCTCCTCTGCCCATCCTCCATGTATCCTCTGCCCATCCTCCATGTATCCTCCGAACCATCCTCCATGTATCCTCTGCCCATCCTCCATGTATCCTCTGACCATCCTCCATGTATCCTCTGCCCATCCTCCATGTATCCTCTGCCCATCCTCCATGTCTCCTCTGCCCATCTTCCTCGTCTCCTCTGCCCATCCTCCATGTCTCCTCTAACCATCCTCCATGTATCCTCTGCCCATCTTCCTTGTCTCCTCTGACCATCCTCCATGTATCCTCTGCCCATCCTCCATGTCTCCTCTGCCCATCCTCCATGTCTCCTCTGCCCATCCTCCATGTCTCCTCTGCCCATCCGCCATGTCTCCTCTGACCATCCTCCATGTATCCTCTGCCCATCTTCCTTGTCTCCTCTGACCATCCTCCATGTATCCTCTGCCCATCCTCCATGTCTTCTCTGCCCATCCTCCATGTCTCCTCTGCCCATCCTCAATGTCTTCTCTGACCATCCTCCATGTATCCTCTGCCCATCCTCTATGTATCCTCTGCCCATCCTCCATGTATCCTCTGCCCATACTCCATGTATCCTCTGCCCATCCTCTATGTATCCTCTGCCCATCCTCCATGTATCCTCTGCCCATCCTCCATGTATCCTCTGTCCATCCTCCATGTCTCCTCTGCCCATACTCCATGTATCCTCTGCCCATCCTCCATGTATCCTCTGCCCATCCTCCATGTCTCCTCTGCCCATCCTCCATGTCTCCTCTGCCCATCCTCCATGTCTTCTCTGACCATCCTCCATGTATCCTCTGCCCCCCTCCATGTCTCCTCTGCCCATCCTCTATGTATTCTCTGCCCATCCTCCATGTCTCCTCTGCCCATTCTCCATGTATCCTCTGCCCATTCTCCATGTATCCTCTGCCCCCCCTCCATGTATCCTCTGCCCATCCTCCATGTATCCTCTGCCCATCCTCCATGTATCCTCTGCCCATCCTCCATGTATCCTCTGCCCCCCCCCCCATGTATCCTCTGCCCATCCTCTATGTATCCTCTGCCCATCCTCTATGTATCCTCTGCCCATCCTCTATGTACCTCTGACCATCCTCCATGTCCCCTCTGCCCATCCTCCATGTCTCCTCTGCCCATCCTCCATGTCTCCTCTGCCCATCCGCCATGTCTCCTCTGCCCATCCTCCATGTCTCCTCTGCCCATCTTCCATGTATCCTCTGCCCATCTTCCTTGTCTCCTCTGACCATCCTCCATGTATCCTCTGCCCATCTTCCATGTATCCTCTGCCCATCCTCCATGTATCCTCTGCCCCCCCCCCATGTATCCTCTGCCCATCCTCTATGTATCCTCTGCCCATCCTCTATGTATCCTCTGCCCATCCTCCATGTATCCTCTGCCCATCCTCCATGTATCCTCTGCCCATCCTCCATGTATCCTCTGCCCCCCCCCCATGTATCCTCTGCCCATCCTCTATGTATCCTCTGCCCATCCTCTATGTATCCTCTGCCCATCCTCTATGTACCTCTGACCATCCTCCATGTCCCCTCTGCCCATCCTCCATGTATCCTCTGCCCATCTTCCTTGTCTCCTCTGCTCATCCTCCATGTCTCCTCTAACCATCCTCCATGTCTCCTCTAACCATCCTCCATGTATCCTCTGCCCCTCTTCCTTGTCTCCTCTGACCATCCTCCATGTATCCTCTGCCCATCCTCCATGTCTCCTCTGCCCATCCTCCATGTCTCCTCTGCCCATCCTCCATGTCTCCTCTGCCCATCCGCCATGTCTCCTCTGCCCATCCTCCATGTCTCCTCTGCCCATCCGCCATGTCTCCTCTGCCCATCCTCCATGTCTCCTCTGCCCATCCGCCATGTCTCCTCTGCCCATCCTCCATGTCTCCTCTGACCATCCTCCATGTATCCTCTGCCCATCTTCCTTGTCTCCTCTGACCATCCTCCATGTCTCCTCTGCCCATTCTCCATGTCTCCTCTGCCCATCCTCCATGTCTCCTTTGCCCATCCTCCATGTCTCCTCTGCCCATCCTCCATGTCTCCTCTGACCATCCTCCATGTATCCTCTGCCCATCCTCTACGTATCCTCTGCCCATCCTCCATGTATCCTCTGCCCATTCTCCATGTATCCTCTGCCCATCCTCCATGTATCCTCTGCCCATCCTCTATGTATCCTCTGCCCATCCTCCATATATCCTCTGCCCATCCTCCATGTATCCTCTGCCCATCCTCCATGTCTCCTCTGCCCATCCTCCATGTATCCTCTGCCCATCCTCCATGTATCCTCTGCCCATCCTCCATGTCTCCTCTGCCCATCCTCCATGTCTCCTCTGTCCATCCTCCATGTCTTCTCTGACCATCATCCATGTATCCTCTGCCCCCCTCCATGTCTCCTCTGCCCATCCTCTATGTATTCTCTGCCCATCCTCCATGTATCCTCTGCCCATTCTCCATGTATCCTCTGCCCATTCTCCATGTATCATCTGCCCCCCCTCCATGTATCCTCTGCCCATCCTCCATGTATCCTCTGCACATCCTCCATGTATCCTCTGCCCATACTCTATGTATCCTCTGCCCATCCTCCATGTATCCTCTGCCCCCCCCCCCATGTATCATCTGCCCATCCTCTATATATCCTCTGCCCATCCTCTATGTACCTCTGACCATCCTCCATGTCTCCTCTGCCCATCCTCCATGTATCCTCTGCCCATCTTCCTTGTCTCCTCTGCCCATCCTCCATGTATCCTCTGCCCATCCACCATGTCTCCTCTGCCCATCCTCCATGTATCCTCTGCCCATCCTCCATGTCTCCTCTGCCCATCCTCCATGTCTCCTCTGCCCATCCTCCATGTCTCCTCTGCCCATCCTCCATGTCTCCTCTGCCCATCTTCCATGTATCCTCTGCCCATCTTCCTTGTCTCCTCTGACCATCCTCCATGTATCCTCTGCCCATCTTCCATGTATCCTCTGCCCATCTTCCTTGTCTCCTCTGACCATCCTCCATGTATCCTCTGCCCATCCTCCATGTCTCCTCTGCCCATCCTCCATGTCTCCTCTGCCCATCCTCCATGTCTCCTCTGCCCATACTCCATGTATCCTCTGACCATCCTTCATGCATCCTCTGCCCATCCTCAGTGTATCCTCTGCCCATCCTCCATGTATCCTCTGCCCATCCTCCATGTATCCTCTGCCCATCCTCCATGTATCCTCTGCCCATCCTCTATGTATCCTCTGCCCATCCTCCATGTATCCTCTGCCCATCCTCCATGTATCCTCTGTCGATCCTCTATGTATCCTCTGCCCATCCTCTTTGTATCCTCTGCCCATCCTCCATGTCTCCTCTGACCATCCTCCATGTATCCTCTGCCCATTCTCCATGTATCCTCTGACCATCCTCCATGTCTCCTCTGCCCATCCTCCATGTCTCCTCTGCCCATCCTCCATGTCTCCTCTGCCCATCCTCCATGTATCCTCTGCCCATCCTCCATGTATCCTCTGCCCATCCTCCATGTATCCTCTGCCCCCCTCCATGTCTCCTCTGCCCATCCTCCATGTCTCCTCTGCCCATCCTTCATGTATCCTCTGCCCATCCTCCATGTCTCCTCCGCCCATCCTCCATGTCTCCTCTGCCCATCCTCCATGTATCCTCTGCCCATCCTCCATGTATCCTCTGCCCATCCTCCATGTCTCCTCTGCCCATCCTCCATGTCTCCTCTGCCCATCCTCCATGTATCCTCTGCCCATCCTCCATGTATCCTCTGCCCATCCTCCATGCACAGACATGATGCAATGGTAGTGAAAGGCGCTTCCAATGTTGCGGTCACCCCAGAACTTGTTCCTCACGTTGCGTCTTTACAGATATTTCTTAAAATGTGGAATATTGTTTCAATGACAAACGCAGACTAATAACTAACCAGCCGTGACGCCATTTTATTTTTCAGACTGTTAATTAGCACGGAGTGCAGAGGACGGTGAGCGGCCCGCCGGCCTCCCTCGCTCTCTTGGCACGTTCAGGCAGACAAGTGTGTAGAAAACGCTCTTCAGCCTTTCTGTTGGCGGACGGTTCTTCGGGGAGCGAGCGCTTTAATAAGACGACGTTTGTTGTACTTGGAAGGGACTGAAGGGCCGTTCACATTCGCCGCTAGTAAAAAGACAGCGAGGAATAAATCAGCCTGTCTCGTCATTGCCGCGGCCCGGCTGTCCTGCCTCGCTGCCTGCAAGATTGTGGAAGCCAAAAGAGCGCCAATTGGTCAAGGGGAGGGGCGGCGGAGGGTTAAAGCGAACCGGTTGTCTAGACACAGGTGGGATTCTTGTCGGGGATTAGGAGGTCCGGACGTCCAGGTTCCGGTCCAGGTTTGTAGAAGGGTCACGAAGGCTCCAGCCGGGGGAGGGGGAAATGTTGAAGGGCGCCGGACACGGAGCGCTGACGAGGAGAGGGACCTGAGCGAAATCTGAAATGTGTGACCCAAAGGTGACGGATCCCGTGTGCGGGAAAACACGAACGCAGCAAAATGTGCGTCCAACAACCCGCACTGAAATACCGCCATTCAGAGAGCGTGGGACTGTACAGCCCTCAGAAGAGATTGGTACAGCCCTCAGCAGATGTTAGTACAGCCCTCAGCAAATGTGTTAGTACAGCCCTCAGCAGTGAATAGTATACAGCCCTCATAAGAGACAGGTACAGCCCTCAGCAGATGTTAGTACAGCCCTCAGCAGAGGTTAGTACAGCCCTTATCAGTGGTTAGTATAGCCCTTAGGAGATGTTAGTACAGCCCTCAGCAGTGGTTAGTGCAGCCCTTATCATCACATTTTTTTTGGGGGTGCGCAAAATTCAGAACAAAACCCATCAAATGCCGCTACTGCGTCCATCAAATGCCACCACTGTGCCCATAAAATGCAGCCACTGTGCTTGTCAAATGCAGCCACTGTGCCCTTCAACTGCAGCCACTGTGCCCATCAAATGCAGCCACTGTGCCCATCAACTGCAGCCATTGTGCCCTTCAAATTCAGCCACTGTGCCCATCAAATGAAGTCACTGTGCCCCTCAAATGCCACCACTGTGCCCATCAAATTCAGCCACTGTGCCCGTAAAATGCAGCCACTGTGCCCATCAACTGCAGCCACTGTGCTCGTCAACTGCAGCCACTGTGCCCATCAACTGCAGCCACTGTGCCCATCAAATGCCACCACTGTGCCCGTCAAATGCAGCCACTGTGCCCATCAAATGCAGCCACTGTGCCCATCAAATGCAGCCACTGTGCCCATCAAATGCCACCACTGTGCCCGTCAAATGCAGCCACTGTGCCCATCAAATGCAGCCACTGTGCCCATCAAATGCCACCACTGTGCCCGTCAAATGCAGCCACTGTGCCCCTCAAATGCCACCACTGTGCCCATCAAATGCAGCCACTGTGCCCGTCAAATGCAGCCACTGTGCCCCTCAAATGCCACCACTGTGCCCATCAAATGCAGCCACTGTGCCCATCAAATGCAGCCACTGTACCCGTCAAATGCAGCCACTGTGCCCGTCAAATGCAGCCACTGTGCCCCTCAAATGCCACCACTGTGCACATCAAATGCAGCCACTGTGCACATCAAATGCAGCCACTGTGGCCGCCCGCTTGCCCACTGACTGCCCTGCACTCACCTCATCTTGGTAGAGGATCCGGCAGCGAGCTGTGGGATGAGCAGAAGGTGACGGCAGCGGCTCCTGTGTTCTCCATTTGCCTCTTCTTCCTTCTGCTAGGCGTCCAATCACAGCGCCGGTCCCTTCAGCCAATCAGGTGATGGGTATTAGATCCGAGCTTCCTGATAGGCTGAGAGATGGTTCAGTGTTAGAAAAGCAAATATTCATTCGCTTTTCTAACACACCTGCGTGGGCTCCGAGCGCAATGCTCTGCGCCACGAGTCCACCTTTTTTTGCAGCCTTTTAGAGCCTATGGCTCTAATCAGGTGCTTAAAAAAAACAATTCAGGTGCCCGGCATCGGAAAAGGGGCCGGATGCCTGAATAGGGTGGTGGCGGCCATGGATAGATTCATGCAATGCATGAATGTATCCATACTACACAGAGGGGGGTGGCTGCAGAGAGGGGGCGGTGCCCAAGTGGCCCTGATGGACGCAACGCCACTGATACAGACCTCAGCAGTGGTTAGTACAGCTCTCAGCAGATGTTAGTACAGCGTTCAGAAGATGTTAGTACAGCGCTCAGCAGTGGTTAGTACAGCGCTCAGCAGATGTTAGTACAGCGCTCAGCAGATGTTAGTACAGCGCTCAGCAGTGGTTAGTACAGCGCTCAGCAGTGGTTAATACAGCCCTCAGCAGTGTTTAGTACAGCGCTCAGCAGAGGTTAGTACAGCCCTCAGCAGTGTTTAGTACAGCGCTCAGCAGAGGTTAGTACAGCGCTCAGCAGAGGTTAGTACAGCCCTCAGCAGTGGTTAGTACAGCCCTCAGCAGTGTTTAGTACAGCGCTCAGCAGAGGTTAGTACAGCGCTCAGCAGAGGTTAGTGCAGCTGTCAGCAGTGTTTAGTACATCCCTCAGCAGTGGTTAGTGCAGCCCTCAGCAGTGGTTAGTGCAGCCCTTAGCAGATGATAGTACAGTCCTAAGCAGAGGTCAGTACAGCCCTTATCAGTGGTTAGTACAGCCCTCAGCTGATGTTAGTACAGCCCTCAGAAATGATTAATACAGCTCTCAGCAGAGCTTAGTACAGCCCTTAGCATTGGCTATTGTAGCCCTCAGCAGATGATAGTACAGCTCTGAGTAGAGGTTAGTATAGCTCTTATCAATGGTTAGTACAGCCCTCAGCTGATGTTAGTACAGCCCTCAGCTGATGTTAGTACAGCCCTCAGCAGTGGTTAGTACAGCCCTTAGCATTGGCTATTGTATCCCTCAGCAGAGTTTAGTAAAGCCCTACAAAGAGGTTAGTACGGCCCTCAGCAGTCATTAGTACGGCCCTCATCAAAGGTTGGTGCAGCTCTCAGCTGATGTTAGTGCCTCTCTCTCTCTCTCTCTCTCTCTGTGACTTTTTCCAGCCGGCTGATTTTCTGTCACTTGGCTTCAATGTGTCGGACGTACACGGAGTTCTAACAATCAATATCTATTGTAATAAAATATATTTAAATGCAATGCAAGAGAGGGAGACGCAGACATTAATACAAACCTGGCAGGGGTTCTAACCCCCCCCCCCCCTCCATCCAAAACCGACAATAAGATTTCCTCTCAGCCGTCACCAGGACACATCGTCAGGGAAAAGCTAAACGGTACCAGTTGCCGGTAGAACCGGATCACCGGGAGAATCCCCCGATGGGGACGGTGATTCTGGTGCCAACAATCTGCCCTCGTTCTGCGGAGATTTCCTCTCACTTCCTATTGTGTCTCCAGGAAAACCCGACCAAATCCAAATCCTTCTCTACTGGATCCAACACATGTTCTGGAACACGGCACACCGAGATCTTAAATGACATTCGCTCTTTATTAGAATAGCCAGCGGGAGCACGTTATTTTATTTTGCCGCATTTTGCTCCAGACGTCGTGTGAAACGCGTCAGCTGAGCTCCTTCCCACTGGCTATTTTATTAAAAGAAAAGATGGAATTTGTCATGTCAGTGTGCAGCGTTCCTGCTGTCGGTATAATGGATTCCTTCAGTGGAGATGAGCCCAGCCGGCCCATCGGAGAAGTCCGCAGTCTAATCTCACCTGGAGCTGCATGCGGTTTGTTTAGCGCTTTGTCTCGGGTTCACCATTATTTTCTTTATTTTCTTTTGAAGCTGAAAGTGATTGTAAAGTTACCAAATGTAAATTACATTTTTATATATGTATATATATGCATTGAAGGCTACCATGTATCCATCAGGTTTTTTTTTCTAGCTTGCCCACAATGAAGTGCGGGTCACATGATCACTATAGCTTCCCGCGCGATTCACGGACCTGCAAGCAGGTGTGTACAGACTGGACATGTGCAATTCGTTTAGTTACGATTCGGTTTCCGTTCAAATTCGTTATATTCGTTCATTCGTTATCCGTGTTGGTCATCCTACTTTAAAAAAGTAATTAGTTAAGTTACAAATGACTTCTTCCAAAAAGTAATTGCGTTAGTAACTCAGTTACTACATTGGAAAAGTAATTAGTTACTCAGCAAAGTAACTGTAACTTTTTTTTTAAATATTCTATACGTGTAACTAAGGGGCGGGTCTAGTATTACTGTAACCAAGGGGCGCATTTATTATTATTGTTATATATCGTGTAACCAAGGGGCTGCTCTATTATTACTCTAACCAAGGGGCAGATCTGTTATAGCGTGTAAGCAAGGGGCGGGTCTATTATTATTATATCGTGTAAGGGGCGGGTCTATTATTATTATATGATGGCTACAGATGGCTACAGAAGAGGGCGAATGTTAAATTAATGGGCAGAGCTCGATATATAACAATAATAATAAATGCGCCCCTTGGTTACAGTAATACTAGTGAATTACACTACTGCCATCTAGTGGCGGTGGATGTAATTGGGGTAACTAAGCCAAAGTAATGGGAACTGAGTTACCATGAGGGGAAAAGTAATCAGTTAGATTACTCGTTACCCTCTAAAGTAACTGCGTTACGTAGCTCAGTTTATTTTAACTCAGTTACTTACATCAATGTTCGTTATCGTACGAATGAACGAATGATTTAGTAAAAATTATCGAAACGAACGAATATGAAAAACAACGAAAATACGAAATAATTAAATTAGAAACAACGAAACTACGAAAGAATGAAAATCTGAAAAACGAAAACAGAAACAACGAAAATCAAAATGAACGAAAAAATTTGTACGTTCGTAACTTTTTTTTTTGTTTGTTGATTCGTAATTTTCCGTGTCTCTTACAATGGCGCTGCTTAACGTGCTTCGAATGGATTGAACGAAAAAATTCGTACATTCGTAACTTTTTTTTTTGTTTGTTGATTCGTAATTTTCCGTGTCTCTTACAATGGCGCTGCTTAACGTGCTTCGAATGAATTGAACGAAAAAATTCGTACATTCGTAACTTTTTTTTTGTTTCTTGATTCGTAATTTTCCGTGTCTCTTACAATGGCGCTGCTTAACGTGCTTCGAATGTATTGAACGAAAAAATTCGTACATTCGTAACTTTTTTGTTTTTTTGTTTGTCGATTCGTAATTTTCCGTGTCTCTTACAATGGCGCTGCTTAACGTGCTTCGAATGGATTGAACGAAAAAAAAATTCGTACATTCGTAACTTTTTTTTTTTTTTTTTTTTTTGTTGATTCGTAATTTTTTCGTGTCTCTTACAATGTAATAATAGCACACGCATTACATAAAATTATGAATTATGCTCCGATTACGAATCTACGAAAACAATGTTACGAAGGTACGAATAAATCAATCTTACGAAAGTATGAATGTAACTAAATCTACGAAAATACGAATGCGTCCGAATACAAAATACAACGAAAATACGAAAATACGAATTTCGAATAAACGAAAATTAGACTAACGGAAAAACGAATCAGTGAAAAAATAACTCTACGAAAATACGAACGAGTCGGAATACGAACACCGACGACTTCCGAAAATACGAACGAGTCCAAATACGAACACCGACGACTTACGAAATTACGAATCGTTACGAATCAACGGAAACGAACAGAAACAAAACGAATCTAAACTAATTTTTCTATTGTGCACATGTCTAGTACAGACTGGGGGAAACCGCCATTGCAGGGAATGACATGAGCAGCTGGAGGCAGGAGGGATGGGCGGGAAGGAGCGGCTGGAGGCAGGAGGGATGGGCGGGGAGGAGCGGCTGGAGGCAGGAGGGATGGGCGGGGAGGAGCGGCTGGAGGCAGGAGGGATGGGTGGGGAGGAGCGGCTGGAGGCAGGAGGGATGGGTGGGAGGGAGCGGCTAGAGGCAGGAAGGATGGGTGGGAGGGAGCGGCTGGAGGCACGAGGGATGGGCGGGGAGGAGCGGGTGGATGCAAGAGGGATGGGTGGGAGTTAGCGGCTAGAGGCAGGAAGGATGGGTGGGAGGGAGCGGCTGGAGGCAGGAGGGAGCGGCTGGAGGCAGGAGGGGTGGGCAGGAGGGAGCGGCTGGAGGCATGAGGGATGGGCGGGAGGGAGCAGCTGGAGGCAGGAGGGATGGGTGAGAGGGAGCGGCTGGAGGCAGGAAGGATGGGTGGGAGGGAGCGGCATGAGGCAGGAGGGATGGGCAGGAGGGAGCGGCTGGAGGCAGAAGGGGCGGGCAGGAGGGAGCGGCTGGAGGCATGAGGGATGGGCGGGAGGGAGCGGATGGCGGCAGGAGGGATGGGTGGGAAGGAGCGGCTGGAGGGGTGGGCGGGAGGGATGCGGATGGAGGCAGGAGGGATGGGTGGGAAGGAGCGGCTGGAGGCAGGAGGGATGGGCGGGAAGGAGCGGCTGGAGGCAGGAGGGATGGGCAGGGAGGAGTGGCTGGAGGCAGGAGGGATGGGTGGGAGGGAGCGGCTGGAGGCAGGAAGGATGGGAGGGAGGGAGCGGCTGGAGGCAGGAGGGATGGGCAGGAGGGAGCGGCTGGAGGCAGGAGGGAGCGGCTGGAGGCATGAGGGATGGGCGGGAGGGAGCGGCTGGAGGCAGGAGGGATGGGTGGAAGGGAGCGGCTGGAGGCAGGAAGGATGGGTGGGAGGGAGCGGATGGAGGCAGGAGTGATGGGCAGGAGGGAGCGGCTGGAGGCAGGAGGGGTGGGCAGAAGGGAGCGGCTGGAGGCATGAGGGATGGGCGGGAGGGAGCATCTGGAGGCAGGACGGATGGGTGGGAGGGAGCGGCTGGAGGCAGGAGGGATGGGCGGGAGGGAGCGGCTGGAGGCCGGAGGGAGCGGCTGGAGGCAGGAGGGATGGGCGGGAGGGAGCAGCTGGAGGCAGGAGGGATGGGCAGGAATGAGAAGCTATAGGCAGGAGGGATGGGCAGGGAGGAGCGGCTGGAGACAGGAGGGATGGGCGGGAGGGAGCAGCTGGAGGCAGGAGGGATGGGTGGGAGGAAGAGGCTGGAGGCAGGTGGGATAGGCGGGCAGGAGTGGCTGGAGGAAAAAGGGGTGGGTGGGGAGGAGCAGCTGGAGGCAGAAGGGATGGGTGAGGAGGAGTGGCTGGAGGCAGGACGGATGGGTGGGACAGAGCGGCTGGAGGCAGGATAGATTGGTGGGAGGGAGCGGCTGGAGGCAGGAGGGATGGGTGGGAGGAGTGGCTGGAGGCAGGAGGGATGGGTGGGAGGAGCGGCTGGAGGCAGGAGGGATGGGTGGGAGGGAGCAGCTGGAGGCAGGAGGCATGATTGGGAGGAGCGGCTGGAGGCAGGAGGGATGATTGGGAGGAGCGGCTGGAGGCAGGATGGATGAGCAGAGAGGAGCGGTTGGAGGCAGGAGGGATAGGTGGGCTGGAGCGGCTGGAGGCAGGAGGGATGGGTGGGGTGGAGTGGCTGGAGGCAGGAGGGATGGGCAGGGTGGAGCGGCTGGAGGCAGGATCGATGGATGGGGAGGAGCAGCTGGTGGCAGAAGGGAGGGGTGAGGAGGAGCAGCTTGAGGCAGGAGGGATGAGAGGGGAGGAGCTGCCCGAGGCAGGATGGATGAGCGGAGAGGAGCGGTTGGACGCAGGACGGATGGGTAGGGTGAAGATGCTGGAGGCAGAAAGGATGGGCGGGGGAGGACCGGCTGCCATTTCAAGTGAATGGGCTTCCCTATGTGCGATGTGTATTAACGCATGAAAAACGCAAATGGAAGCTCGTGTTCCCGCTACGCTCAGGTGCAAATGGGGCCATTGTGAGATTTTGGGGGATGAGTTTATTCCGACAACATTCCATATTGGTTATAAGCAGTTAGGGCGTTACTTATCATGAATGTGACATCCTCTGGGGGGGATTGGTTACCGGAAGACCCCCGTCATGGGTTTTCAGAAAATTATAGCTCCTAAAAAACAAATGTATACAGTTGAAAAAACGCGGCTTCAGATGATATTTTTATTCGACGTCTCCAATTTCTTTCTCTTGCTAAAAATATTAAAAGGAAGCCGGCACACAACGGGTGACTGAGGCCCTGACACGGCACGCGGGGCCACGGCTTCTATGACTTTCCCCACAACACTCAGATTTTCATTTTCTCTCTGGATAATCTCCATAAGTGAGTGAAAAGGAGAGTCGCCAGAGACGGTCGTGTTTTTCCCCCGTTGCCTCGAGTTTGTGGGGTTTAGATGGATTAACCCGGCAAGTCAGACGGTCTTTGGGTACTAATTAGGCAAAGATCGGGTTTCCGCAGCCTGGCTCCTGCGTCCAGATACGGCGAATAATATTTGTTTAATATGAGGCAGCGATACGGCGCACCATTTTTTAATACCGTCCAGGGGTGGGTCGTTTTATTTCACAGAGTTCCCAGAGCTTTCCGGGACGTGATCAGGAAAGGAGAACGCTGACTCGCACTGTACCTAGTTAAAGGGTTTTTTTTTTCTCTCTCTTTTTTTTTCATTTTCTGTTTAGCTCATAAAAAACAGGAAATATTTTAAAAATATATATTTTTATAAATATCCTTTTAGGCTCCCCTTTATTCAAGAGTGTGTTTTTTTAAGTGGGGAGTTATGGGGATGCATTTAGTGTTTTGTTTGTTTGTTTGCATTGTTTTTGCTTTTGTTTTTTGCTTTTTTACATTTTCTGTTTAGCTCATAAAAAACAGGAAATATTTTAAAAATATATATATTTTTTTAAATATCCTTTTAGGCTCCCCTTTTTTCAAGAGTATGTTTTTTTTTTTTAGTGGGGAGCTATGGGGGTGCATTTAGTGTTTTGTTTGTTTGTTTGCATTGTTTTTGCTTTTGTTTTTTGCTGTTTTTAATTTTCTGTTTAGCTCATAAAAAACAGGAAATATTTTAAAAATATATATATTTTTAAATATCCTTTTAGGCTCCCCTTTATTCAAGAGTGTGTTTTTCTTTTATTGGGGAGCTATGGGGTGCATTTTGTGTTTTGTTTGTTTGTTTGCATTGTTTTTGCTTTTGTTTTTTGCTGTTTTTAATTTTCTGTTTAGCTCATAAAAAAACAGGAAATATTTTAAAAATATATATATTTTTAAATATCCTTTTAGGCTCCCCTTTATTCAAGAGTGTGTTTTTCTTTTAGTGGGGAGCTATGGGGTGCATTTTGTGTTTTGTTTGTTTGTTTGCATTGTTTTTTCTTTTGTTTTTTGCTTTTTTTTAATTTTCTGCTTAGCTCATAAAAAATATAATTTTTTTTTAAATCGTTTTTTATTTTAAATAATCTTTTTGGCTCCCCTTTATTCAAGAGTATGTTTTTTTTTTTTTAGTGGGGAGTTATGGGGATGCATTTAGTGTTTTGTTTGTTTGTTTGCATTGTTTTTGCTTTTTGCTTTTTTAATTTTCTGTTTAGCTCATAAAAAACAGGAAATATTTTAAAAATATATTTTTTTTAAATAATCTTTTTGGCTCCCCTTTATTCAAGAGTATGTATTTTTTTTTTTTAGTGGGGGCTATGGGTGTGCATTTAGTGTTTTGTTTGTTGGCTTTGTTTTTGCTTTGTTTTTTTTTTTCGTTTTTTTTCGTTTTCTGCTTAGCTCATAACAAATAGGATTTTTTTTTTTAAATATCCTTTTTGGCTCCCCCTTTTCAAAAGTGGGGGGCTATCGTGGTGTATTAGTGTTATTTTTGTTTTATTTTAGCTTTTTTTTTTTGTTCATCGCAAAATGTATTATTTATTAATATGATTGATATGTTTGTGATATATTGTCTGGATGTGTTGTATGGGATTTTGTTTTCTTCTTCACACATATAATGTGACTACTGTTTATGGAGGCATTGTATATTTATTTTTATATCTACTTTTTGTATATTAGAAGTGCTATCTGCGTGTGCAAAAGACATGGATCCTGAGGAAGCCAGTTTCTTGCGAATAGGCCAATTCGCTAATTGCCAATAGGGTTTAGGTCTGGAGACATGCTTGGCCAGTCTATCACCTTTACCCTCAGCTTCTTTAGCAAAGCAGTGGTCATCTTGGAGGTGTGTTTGGGGTGGTTATCATGTTGGAATACTGCCCTGCGGCCCAGTCTCTGAAGGAAGGGGATCATGCTCTGCTTCAGTATGTCACAGTACATGTTGGCATTCATGGTCCCCTCAATGATCTGTAGCCCCCCAGTGCCGGCAGCACTCATGCAGCCCCAGACCATGACACTCCCACCACCATGACACTCCCCCCACCATGCCTGACTGTAGACAAGACACACTTGTCTTTGTCCTCCTCACCTGGTTGCCCCCACACACGTCTGACACCATCTGACACCAAATAAGTTTATCTTGGTCTCATCAGACCACAGGACGTGGTTCCAGTAATCCATGTCCTTAGTCTGCTTGTCTTCAGCAAACTGTTTGCGGTCTTTCTTGTACATCATCTTTAGAAGAGGCTTCCTTCTGGGATGACAGCCATGCAGACCAATTTGATGCAGTGTGCGGCGTATGGTCTGAGCACTGACAGGCTGAACACCCCCCCCCCCTCCCCCCCCCCCCCCCCCCCCCCACCCCTACAACCTCTGCAGCAATGCTGGCAGCACTCATACGTCTATTTCCCAAAGACAACCTCTGGATATGACGCTGAGCACGTGACCTCAACTTCTTTGGTGGACCATGGCGAGGCCTGTTCTGAGTGTAAACTGTCCTGTTAAACCGCTGTATGGTCTTGGCCACCGTGCTGCAGCTCAGTTTCAGGGTCTTGGCAATCTTCTTATAGCCTCGGCCATCTTTATGTAGAGCAACAATTCTTTTTTTCAGATCCTCAGAGAGTTCTTTGCCATGAGGTGCCATGTTGAACTTCCAGTGACCAGTATGAGAGAGTGAGAGCGATAACACCAGATTTAACACACCTGCTCCCCCATTCACACCTAAGACCTTGTAACACTAACGAGTCACATGAGATCGGGGAGGGAAAATGGCTAATTGGGCCCAATTTGGACATTTTCACTTAGGGGTGTACTGACTTTTGCTGCCAGCGGTTTAGACATTAATGGCTGTGTGTTGAGTTATTTTGAGGGGACGGCAAATTTACACTTGTAGACAAGTGTAATTTCTTCAGTGTTGTCACATGAAAAGATAGGAGAAAAGATTTACAGAAATGTGAGGGGTGTACTCACTTTTGTCAGATACTGTATATTAACCGCTTCCCGACCGCCTAACGCAGATATACTGCGGCAAAATGGCATGGGCAGGCAAAATCACATACCTGGCCCTTTAATAGCCTGCCCGTGGGTCGCGAGCTCTGTGACCACGGCCGCGGGGACCAGCGGACCCGATCGCCGCTGGTGTCCCGCGATCGGGTCACAGAGCTGAAGAACGGGGAGAGGTCTGTGTAAACAAACCTCTCCCCGCGCTTCCTACTCTGCCTGTCATTGATTGGCTGTTCCCGGTCATCGGGAAAGCCGATCAATGACGTCAGACGTCAGCCCCGCCCCCTAATGTAAAAAAACACACACACGTCACAGCCCATAACCCCTCCCCTCCCCCTCTTTCACTACAACTGTCATTTATACAGGAATCAATGCATTTAAATAGCATTGATTGCTGTATAAATGACAATGGTCCCAAAAATGTGTCAAAAATGTCCGATGTGTCCGCCATAATGTCGCAGTCACAATAAAAATCGCTGATCGCCGCCATTACTAATAAAAAAAAAAAATATTAACAAAAATGCTATAAAACTATCCCCTATTTTGTAAACGTTATAACTTCTGCGCAAACCGATCAATAATCGCTTATTGCGATTTTTTTTTACCAAAAATATGTAGAAGAATACGTATCGGCCTAAACTGAGGAAAAAATGTTTTTTTTATATATTTTTGGGGGATATTTATTATAGCAAAAAATAAAAAAGAATGCGTTTTTTTTTTTCAAAATTGTCGCTCTTTTTTGTTTATAGCGCAAAAAATAAAAACCGCAGGGGCGATCAAATACCACCAAAAGAAAGCTCTATTTGTGGGGAAAAAAAAGGACGCCAATTTTGTTTGGGAGCCACGTCGCACGACCGCGCAATGTGTAGCGCTACCCCCAGTTAAGAGAGCCGCTGGTTTGTTTTGGGTCCCTGAGTACAGCTCCACCAACCCCCGGCAATTTGGCTCTACCCGCTCTGGCACAGTTAGTAAAGGGGTACGTCCCTATGCACATAAAACTTAGCTTATACTCTAAGTGTAATTGGTATGAACTCACAAGCAGACTGCTGAAATAAGAATAACTGGCTTTACTTTGGCAGTAAGGAAAAAAGAATAGCAACATGCATTTGAACATATATCTCACAATACTTTAGCAGGTCCCTGCAATATGCACTTTAAACATGTACACAGGTATATGAATCTAACAATGGGGAAACGGAGCGCCAAGCGTGGCGACCGTCTGCTATGCACCCCTGAGGTGCAATAAATCTATCTGCGCCTACCTAACGGACCAGGCCTGATCCCTAGTAATAGAGCTCAGTCCTTGTACTAGTACAGTGTTCTTCACCGGCAATAAATCTGTAGAGGTGGTGCACATGTAGCTTTAAATGGTGTCATTTGTAATCCACAAAAAGTAACATTGCTGCTCTGAGGTAAATTGCGCCTAGGCAGTTCAATAGGCACAAAACTTGTGTGTCAATGCAGGATTGAGCCTACAGGCTCTCTCACCAATCCTTGGGGTACCGTCCTCCGATCCGGTCCCTCTAATGGCGGCTCTGGTCTCTTCAATGGCGGCGTCCGGTCTCCTCAGTCACAGCCCTGCACTCCGGTCATCAGCTCCGTCCGACCGACAGTAAGGGGAAGTCTCCGCTCCGCTGCTGTGGACTCTGAGGGGTGAGAGTCTCACTCCATCGGCTGCAAGGCCCAGGCTTCAGGCCTTCAGCTCCGGTCCGCACAGGTGTCTCTGCTGGCTGTAGTCTCCGCGTCACACGCTCTGTCAGCAGAGGCAGGCCAGTCCTGTCAGGCCTCAGAAGAGGAAGTGTCCCAAGAGGAAGAGGCGGTCTCCGCTCTTCCCTTTTATAATCTCCCCCAGCAGCCTCCCGGGCGGAAGTCAGCAGCCCTGGGGCCTGGGGAATCCTGGGAGATGTAGTCTCTAAGCCTAAAAGGGGTAGAACCCCGCTACACACTCCCCCCACTTTGAATCTTTGGTCCCCAAAGATAGTGTTCAAACTACAAACTTTCTCGGGAACAACATTTTCACATAATTTGGACAGAGGAGCTTCCCACCAATTAGCATGAGATGGGGAGCTGTCCTGTCTACAGGTCACTTCAGTGTGGGCGACCTGTTTAACTGTGCCAGAGAGTGAGCTGGGGTTGCCCTCCACTAAATGAACAGCGGAAGGGTCAGGGCTCTCAGCACTTCTCCTTGCTGTGGTAACAGAGTCCTCTGAACTTTCTCCCATCTTGGGGTAAGTTAGCTTCTTGGGAGGCTTCACACTCCTGCGAGCTCTCTGTTCTCTTGGAACTTCTTCAGGAACACATTCTGGCAACATCTCTGGTTCTGGAACATCTTCTTCTTGTTCTGGGTAGAGACCAGGGATGTCTTCCCAGCACTCAGGCACAACACTGAATGGCACAAACTCTGTGGCTTCTGGGTTCAATGTGTTATCTTCCACATCTTCAGTAGGTGGAAGATCTATGGCAGAATTTCCTGGAGTTGAGGAAGGCCATAGCCATTCAAGTTCTCCTCTTTCTTCCTCTGGTTGGGGGTCCTGTCCACCCCTAACCTGGGATGTTTGAGACCTAGTATTAGGCCTGGGCGTATCCAGAATGGAAACAGATTCAGGTACATCTCTTGCTAGAGGCATTCTGACTGCTTCAGTGAGTGGGAGCAAATGATTCCTATGCCAGGTCTTCAAAGGCCCCAATCTTCCTTCTGGCTTCAACTTGTAGACAGGCAATCCTGGAAGTTTTCTACAGATGATATATGGTTCTGATCTCCATCTATCAGCAATCTTGTGTTTTCCAGGGATCCCTAGGTTCCGTAACAGTACACGGTCCCCAGGCTGTAGGTCCTGTACTCTAACTTTCAAATCAAAGTTCCTCTTATTTCGGGCCCCCCTCTGGTTAGAGGCCGCTTGAGCTTTTTCATAAGCTATCTTCAGACTGCGCCTCAGTCTGTCCACATATCCTTTGTGGGAGGCAGCTGAGGCATGGTCCAAAGAAATTCCAAAGGCCAAATCCACTGGCAATCTTGCTTCTCTCCCAAACATAAGTCGGTAAGGGGAAAAACCTGTCACATCACTTGTGGTGCAATTGTAGGCATGCACTAGAGCTGAAATGTGATGGGCTCCAGTGTTGCTTCTTCTCGGTCTCTAAAGTTCCCAACATGTTCAATAGGGTCCTGTTGAACCTTTCAGGCTGGGCATCACCTTGAGGGTGATATGGTGTGGTCCTAGTCTTCTCTACTCCCAGAGAATCTAGTAGCTTCCTGATCAGGCGACTCTCAAAGTCCCTTCCTTGGTCTGAATGGATTCTCTGTGGCAGTCCATAGTGAACAAAGTACTTCTCCAAAAGTACCTTGGCTACTGTAGAGGCCTTCTGGTCCTTGGTTGGGAAAGCCTGAGCATAACGAGTGAAATGGTCGGTTACCACCAGAACATTTCCCAATCCGCTCAAATCGGGTTCAAGGCAGAGAAAATCAATGCATACCAGATCCATTGGGCCTTCACTCTGTAGATGGCCCATTGGGGCAGCTTGATGGGGTAAAGTCTTCCTCTGAATGCATCTTGCACAGGAATGGCAATACTCCTCCACTTCGGCCCTCATGCAGGGCCAGTAAAACCGGTCTCTGACAAGTTGGAAGGTTCTCTCTGCTCCCAAGTGACCATGCTGGTCATGTAAGGCAATCAGCACAGTCTCTCGATGCTTCTCGGGGAGAAACAACTGCCACTTGTCTTCTGGTCCATCAGAGGGGCCCCTTCGGTAGACTACCCCCTGATGCACCTGTAACCTGTCCAACTCTCTCCTCAGTAGGCGAGCTTCTTTAGAAGGGTGAAGGCGAAGTCCCTCTGGACTCTGGTCTTCCAGGGCTTCCAGGACCAATTTCCCCATGGGATCTTCCAATTGGTCACACCTTAACTCCTTCTTGGACAGCTTCGGCAGACACTCTTCTGCCAGCTGAGTTACCCCACAGTAACACTTTGGGACTCCCACTGTGGTAACTCCTATCTCTTCAGCTCTGGATCCTCCTCTGGCTTGGAGTTCAGCCCCCTGACAAAGGACTCGCACTCCATCTGGTGCCACTTGGGTCCAGTCTTCCCAGTCATCGACCATGACATGGGATCTTCGGGACAGGGCATCTGCATCCCTATTTCCAGCCCCTGGTCTGTACTTGAGGCTGAAATTGAATCCAGACAACGCCGCCAACCATCTGTGTCCAGTTGCATCCAGCTTGGCGGTGGTGAATAGATAGGTCAAGGGGTTGTTATCTGTCTTTACAGTAAACTCGGCCCCATACAAATAGTCTCTCAACTTGTCAACAACTGCCCACTTGAGGGCTAAGAACTCCAACTTGTGGGTGGGATAGTTCTTCTCGGAGGGGGTCAGGCTCCGGCTCACATAGGCCACTGGTCGTAGCTGGTCTTCATGCTCCTGGTAGAGTACTCCACCTAGGCCCTCATGGCTGGCATCAACATGTAGCTCATAGGGTCTAGTGGGATCAGCGTAGGCCAAAACTGGGGCTGTGGTGAGACTTCTCTTCAAGGTTCTGAAAGCCTCTTCACACCTTGAATTCCACTGGTCTTGGACCGACTCACTGGACCTCCTAGGCCCCATTCCATCCTCCTCTCCTTCTGTCTTCAGCAGCTCGTTGAGGGGCTTGGCAATGCGGGCAAATCCATCCACAAACCTGCGGTAGTAGGAGCAGAACCCCAAGAAAGATCGAAGTTCTGTAACTGTTGTGGGCCTTGGCCACGAAGTAACTGCCTCCAACTTCTCAGGGTCTGTGGCCACTCCTTTTTCAGACACTATGTGTCCCAGATAGTTCACAGAAGACTGATAGAACCGACACTTCTCTGGAGAAAGTTGAAGTCCCTCTTCACTGAGCCTCTTCAGTACTTTCTCCAACCTGGCTTCATGTTCTTCCAAAGTCTTTCCAAAGACAATGACATCGTCCAGGTACACAAGGACTTCTATGAGGTTCATGTCTCCAACTGTCCTTTCCATTAGGCGTTGAAACGTAGCAGGAGCTCCAGATAGGCCCTGAGGCATCCTGTTGAACTCAAAGAATCCCACTGGGGTTATGAAGGCAGTCTTTTCTCTATCTTCTGGATGCATGGGGATCTGGTAATACCCACTCTTGAGGTCCATCACACTGAACCACTTAGCTCCAGATAAACTCTGCAAGGCATCTTCTATCCTTGGCGTGGTGTACTGGTCAGGAATGGTCCTCCTGTTGAGAGTTCTGTAGTCAATGCACAGTCTCAATGACCCATTCTTCTTTCTGACTACCACAATTGGGGAGGCATAGGGGCTCCTGGATTCCCTAATCACTCCCGTCTTCTTCAGTTCCGCAAGCTGCTCCCTCAGATCCTCCAGATCTGCTAGCGGGACTCGCCTCACTCTCTCTCTGAATGGCTTGTCCTCTTGCATGCGGATTCGGTGGGTGGCACTCCTCGCACACCCCACATCAAACTCATCTTTGGAGAAAATCTTCTCCCATCTGGTCAGCTGGGCCTTGGCTCTCTCTTTCCAAGCTCCAGGTAGGTTAGGGTTTTCCATGGAGAGTTTCTTCCAAACATCTTCTCCTTCACCCGTCCCCTTCACTTCTGACCAGCCAACTGGGACAGCAGGACTCACCTGTCCCAGAAGCATCCTGGCAGGGATCTCCACGGGCCTCTCCGTGGGGTTCCTCACACTGACAGGGACTCTTCCTTCAGCCTTCTTCAGGTCCTTCAATGAGATTACTTCTGGTATCACTTCCAGACCTGAGTGACCCTCCATTGGGTCAGGTTCCAACATTACAAAGGGGCCAGGCTGCTCCCAAGTAAGTTTTACCGTGGCTCTCATGCAGGTCACCTCTCCAGGCTGTAACACTGCTCCTTCTTTTCCAAGCCTCCATACCCTTCCTATCCCCTCACTTGGGGTCTTCTGCTCTAGGACCAACCGCTGATAGGCTGCCTTCAGCATGGGATGGATCTTGGGAGTTGAAAGATTCTCTTTCTTCACCAGGGGGGTCAGAAGCCTTCTGACTAGGTCCGTGTTTGTCCCTATGATCAGGGACGTCTTGCTGGTTCCTGGTGGGCGGGGACACACCACTGCTAAGGTGTCGAACACTTCAGACTTCCCAGCTACGGATGGGTCAAACGTCAGTCTTATGGGTAAGTATCCATCATAGGGGAAACTCTGAGCTCCCAATCCCCTTATCTCCAACTCTTCTATCTTCTGTATTGGCAGATGACTCAGGTATCTGTCATAGAAGTCCCTGTACAACAGGGTCACTTGTGCTCCAGTGTCCAGGAGAGCCTTCGTGTACACTCCTTCCACTTGGATGGGTACAGTAGGGGATGGACCAACTAGCTCTTCTGGGTAGGGCCTAGTTGATGCTGTCCTCTTCTTTGGACTCTTTGCTTTACCAGCACTTGATTTGCACTTGCTCCTCTCTTGAGCCTGGTATGCATTGATTTTCTCCCTCTTAGTGGGAGTGTGAACCCGTTGAGGGACATTGTTATCTCTCACTTGCAAGGGTTGTTGCTTGGGGGTGCTGTGTCTCTTCAGAGGGGTCTTGCCCCCTTTCTCTGGAGTGCACCTTGGTTGAGGATCCCTGGGCCCCTTCTGAGGGGTTTGGTCTCCTCGCTTTCTCTTCCTGTTGTGCTTCTTGGAGCTCACTGAAGGTGATGGGCACCCGGTTGACTCCTTCACCGGGGCCCTTTGGCGTTTCCCGCCGGCTGGCGGCTTTCTGCCTTCTTCTTCTTGGGACTGGAACATACAGCTGCAATATGACCAATTCCTCCACAATTAAAGCAAATCATCTCACTGTGGTCAAGAGGGGATGCTGGTGCTGGAACAGCTGGAAACAATTCCCTCCTGGCTGTTTCTTTCTTGGGACTGGGCGTCTCTTTCGCCACTAGAGATGTCAGTATCTCCATCATCTGGGACATCTGCAACTTCAGGGCATCTACCTCTGTGTCTCTTTCAGGGGTTAAGGCCGACCTGACCGTGGCCACTGGTAGCTTGGTAGACCCCATCACTTGCTTCTCCCTTTTCTCTTCCAACATGGCCTCTTCTTCTCTGACCATTCGGATGAGGTCAGGGTAGTCCAGGCTCTTCCCATCCTGCCGGGTGCGTAGAATTAGTGCGACAGGGTCCAAGGGTTGGGCTCCCCTCATCACCTGCTGGGCACGGGCTTCATCTACCTTCCCTGGATCTATCCCCTTCTTCAGGATAATCCTATGCAGGATCTTGTCTATGCGTCCCATGTACTCTGACAGCTTCTCCCCTGTCTTCTGGTAACAGTGTTCCAGTTGATAGGTAAGTTCTGTCACTTTTTCTGTCCCACCAAACACACCTTCCAGGATGTCTATGTAGTCCTGGGCAGTGCAATCCTTTTTGCTTGTCTTCAGATTGCGTATGGCCTCTAAGGCAGGTCCTTTTAGGCTTTCAACAATCCTTTGCTTCTTTCGGCCCTCTGAGACCTCCCATTCTTCTAGGGCCTGCGTGGCACCATCTAGCCACTCTTCAAATCCCTCTTCTCCCGAGGGTACAGGTGTCCTCCCTGAAAACATCCGGAGTTTCCTGTATCCCGACATTGGGTAATCCCCGGGGTCTCTTCTGCACTGGGTTACAATTTCCCCTAGGACAGCACACAGTTCTGCACTAAGAGTAGTGTGTGTGGGTGCGGGACTTTCCGCGCCCTTCTGCTCCTCCTTCTTTGGGGATAGAATGGCTTTCATAGGAGAGTAGTCTCCCTTCCGCGGCAGCGCATGCAGCAATTGGTAGTGCTGACCATTTGGTGCCTGTATGCTTTGGCTCCTGAACTGCTCTGGAGTCTCTTCCTTCCATTCTATTAAGGCGTATGTGTACCCAGCATCATTTCTCATGTCCATTATCCATGACTTCTGGCATGGGGATAATGACATTATGAGCTGCTTGACTGCCTCTCTCTGCCACATCCCTGGCAGTTCAATAACTGCTGCTGCGGCTGGGTCAGCGGCCCATGTTGCGGACCACCGTCCCACTTCTATTGGGTCCATGCCGGCACCTTCTGGCGGCTTTTCCCGCTGACTCAGGATCCCGGGTTACGAGCCCCCACGTGTAGCGCTACCCCCAGTTAAGAGAGCCGCTGGTTTGTTTTGGGTCCCTGAGTACAGCTCCACCAACCCCCGGCAATTTGGCTCTACCCGCTCTGGCACAGTTAGTAAAGGGGTACGTCCCTATGCACATAAAACTTAGCTTATACTCTAAGTGTAATTGGTATGAACTCACAAGCAGACTGCTGAAATAAGAATAACTGGCTTTACTTTGGCAGTAAGGAAAAAAGAATAGCAACATGCATTTGAACATATATCTCACAATACTTTAGCAGGTCCCTGCAATATGCACTTTAAACATGTACACAGGTATATGAATCTAACAATGGGGAAACGGAGCGCCAAGCGTGGCGACCGTCTGCTATGCACCCCTGAGGTGCAATAAATCTATCTGCGCCTACCTAACGGACCAGGCCTGATCCCTAGTAATAGAGCTCAGTCCTTGTACTAGTACAGTGTTCTTCACCGGCAATAAATCTGTAGCTTTAAATGGTGTCATTTGTAATCCACAAAAAGTAACATTGCTGCTCTGAGGTAAATTGCGCCTAGGCAGTTCAATAGGCACAAAACTTGTGTGTCAATGCAGGATTGAGCCTACAGGCTCTCTCACCAATCCTTGGGGTACCGTCCTCCGATCCGGTCCCTCTAATGGCGGCTCTGGTCTCTTCAATGGCGGCGTCCGGTCTCCTCAGTCACAGCCCTGCACTCCGGTCATCAGCTCCGTCCGACCGACAGTAAGGGGAAGTCTCCGCTCCGCTGCTGTGGACTCTGAGGGGTGAGAGTCTCACTCCATCGGCTGCAAGGCCCAGGCTTCAGGCCTTCAGCTCCGGTCCGCACAGGTGTCTCTGCTGGCTGTAGTCTCCGCGTCACACGCTCTGTCAGCAGAGGCAGGCCAGTCCTGTCAGGCCTCAGAAGAGGAAGTGTCCCAAGAGGAAGAGGCGGTCTCCGCTCTTCCCTTTTATAATCTCCCCCAGCAGCCTCCCGGGCGGAAGTCAGCAGCCCTGGGGCCTGGGGAATCCTGGGAGATGTAGTCTCTAAGCCTAAAAGGGGTAGAACCCCGCTACATATATTACAAATAAAAATAGTTGAACACAGTTTTTGTAGTTTCTAAGCCTAAAAGGGGTAGAACCCCGCTACATAAAAAAAAAAAAAACACAGCATTATTGCTTGCACATGATTGGATGATGGAAGCCAGCAGAGCTTCCCCCTCATTTACTAAGCTCGGGATCAACTGCACTTGCAGAGTGCAAATGAACTTTCGAACGTGCCCAGTCAATTTGACTTTAGTAAATCAAACCCTATGGTTCTAATTGGGTAAATGTGTGTAAATACAATTACAGTAATGGAAAATACATTCATTAAAAAAATAAAACTGTAAGATTTAAAAAAATAAAAATAAAAATAATTTTACTCATTTGTCAGCCTCTAATAAATTAATAGATACATTGATCAGGGTTTTGATAAAAAAAAAATGTTTTATATGTATAGATAGTATATAGATAGCTAGATATACAGTATATATATGTACATATAGGGTTTAATATTAGGTTTCAAGTTTCAGTTGTGTGTGTGTGTATATATATACACCTGTATATTTAAATAAATATATATATACACACACACACTCAACTGAAACTTGAAACCTAATATTAAACCCTATATGTACATATATATACTGTATATCTAGCTATCTATATACTATCTATACATATAAAAAAATACTTTTATTATTTTTTTTATATATACACACACTCAACTGAAACTTGAAACCTAATATTGAACCCTACAATAAAGAATGAGACACTGTCAGGTCCTGAGTATAAATTGCAGATTGAGCTACAGAGCCTGTAAACACAAGTTTTGTTTTTGTTTTTTAACAGTCTGTTAAATAATTGGAAAGGAGAAAGCAGCCAAGATACCCACCTGCTGGAAAAAATATATAATGTATTATTATTATTATTATTATTATTATGTAATATGATATGTTTATAATATTATTACTTTATTATGTAATATAATATGATGATATTCTTCTAATTATAATTACTATTATTATAAATATGATTATTATTATTATTATATATGTTTATATTTATTATTATTATTATTATTATTATAATACATTTACCTGACTAGAAAAAAAATATTTTAAAAAGTTACTAGTATGTCCTAAGCATAATAAAGAAAGACATTCTTTAAAAAAAAACAACAACTATACATTCCCTGTAAGCCTTCTTAGAGTTAAAGGGTAACTCCACTTTCGTGGGCGAAAAAAAAATAGCAAATAAAGAAAAAATAATATAGCACATATCATTGCGACACTAATCATATTGTGATTCAATGTTATTAAAAATCACCTTTGCTTTTCAATCTGCAGCCAATGTAATGTTCTGAGAATACATTGCAATATGGTTACCTGGAGTTGCTCTGTACACAGAGTGTGTACTGACCACTCCCCAGAAACATCATTTCCTGCTCGTGTGATTGGCTCACCAATTTTCCCAGAAGTCTGTCTAAGATTTCAGGCATCCCCTGCAACAAAATTTTTTATTTTTGGAGAGATACTTTCTATAGGAGCACATCTAAAGGGATGCATGCCCAGGAGCTTTCCTCATTAGTGCCCTGCAGCTGCACACCTGACAGTTAATTATGAAACCACTCCCATTAGACCCACTGGGCACAGAGGCACAGACAAACACACAGGGATTTCTTCAGAATAACAAAAGGTCGGAATCTGCAACAAAGGTTGTTATAATCTTTGTGATGTACAGAGATCACCCGGAGGGGAACGTTTTTTTTCTCCACAAAGGTGGAGTTACGCTTTAAGGATTTGGCACGTGCCAATGAATGCCCATTGAACATAATTGACATTGAAAAAAAAGAGAGAAGGGGCGAGTGGGACTTTAAAGGTACCAAGGATTGAAAAAAACAATAAATTTAGAAAAATATACATTTTATTTAAACAACATTTACAAGGATCCCGTATCAATTTTTTTTACATGTACAACCACTCCTTACTCTACACGTTTCGCTCAGATGAGCTTCCTCAGGAGATCTTTTGAAGTGTCACATGAAGAAAAGTATACTATAAAAGAAACAACATTTGTAAATGATTATGCTTGAAAATTGCCATAAATAAAATTACAAGGCACGTCAAAAAGGCACACCAGTATCCATTGTTGTAGTGTAATCAACAAATATTGTACAAGATTATACTTTATGATGATAAACTGAGAAGGAATGCCTACCCCGGATGCTTGTATTTGGAAAGTATTAGTTGTAATTCACCCAATGAAGCCAGGATTTTTATAAGTAGAGGACCTTTTTGTAACAAAAGAGAAAGGATACATTTATTTATTCGAATAGAGGTGTTAATATCGATCGCAACGATCTTATGAAAATAGAGTTAACCGCTTAAGGACCACCTCCTGCACATTTACGTCGGCAGAATGGCACGGCTGGGCACATCAATGTACAGGTACGTTGCTCTTTAAGTGCCCAGCCATGGGTCGCGAGCGCGCCGACGGCGGCACGCTTTGCGAACCGGTCCTGAGCTCCGTGACCGTGGCCGCGGGACCCGCAGACCCGATGGCCGCTGGTGTCCCGCGATCGGGTCACAGAGCTGTATAAAACGAGGAGAGGTAAGTGTAAACAAATCTCTCCCCGTGCTTCCTAGTGAGGCTGTCACTGATCGTCTGTTCCCTGTCATCGGGAAAGACGATCAGTGATGTTGAATGTCAAGCCACGCCAGTAAAAAAAAAACACACACGTCACACCTAACCCCTCCCCACCCCCTAGTGGTTAACCCCTTCACTGCCAGTGTCATTTACACAGGAATCAGTGCATTTAAATAGCACTGATTGCTGTTTAAATGACAATGGCCCCAAAAATGTGTCAAAAACGTCCGATGTGTCCGCCATAATGTCGCAGTCACAATAAAAAGTCTGAACTCTCCTTTCGGCCCCCCCACCCAATCACTGTCCAAAGCTTGCCGCCTCAACCCCCCTCAACCCCCTCAACCTCCGCAACCTCTCCAAAATACGCCCCTTCCTAACCAATGACACCACAAAGCTCCTAACTCACTCCCTGGTCATCTGTCGCCTCGACTACTCCAACTCTCCTCTCATTGGAAAAACTCAGCTTCCGACCATTATACCAGCAGTATAGCACCACATCCCTTAGTTAATTTGTATATTGGAGATTTGTGGGATTATTTTAGGTGCGTAATAAATCAATAGAAAAAATGTATTAAAAAATAAAAATGTTATTACTACATAAAAACACTGCAGATGCATTGAAAAATACTCATACCGTACAGTCCTTAAAGGTGCAGCATGGTGGTGTGGTTCTCAACATGTTTTGCCCTAAAATGCAGCTTCATCAGGGGACGCTGACCAAATGAATATCAGAGCCTTCCTATAATATATTGCAAGTGATAATGGTTCACCCCTTTTAAAGATTTTTAAAGTGTAAGTTCACCCTTTACAGAAAAATCTGTAAAGTGAACTTACACAGGTCCCCCTTCTTGCCAACCACCCCCCCCCCCCTGGTCCCTCCTGTTCTGAGCCCCGGTATATCCGCACCAGGAGCCTGGGGCTCAGAAATCCTCTCTGAATCCATGCATCTTCTACATAGCTGACAGGGCGGACTATGCGGCTGCTGATCGGCCGGCTCCGCCCATGTGACGGCGCTGACCAATCAGAATGCTCCAAAACGTCCCTCCTGACGAGGGACGTTTTGGACATTCAGCTCAGGGGATTTCTAAGACCCGGGCTCCTGGCGTGAATATACCGGGGCTTAGAACCGGAAATTGCTGAGGTCAAGGTCAGCGGGACCGGGGGGGAGTGCGAGGAGGAGGACCTGTGCAAGTTCACCTTACAGATTTTTCTGTAAAGGTGAACTTACCCTTTAAGTACCGTAGTTTGGCACCATTCCACAAGCGTGCGCAATTTTAAAGCATGACATGTTGGGTATCTATTTACTCGGTGTAACATTTTTTATGTTTTACCAAACAATTGGATATTTTATTGTGTTATCATGCATTAAGATTCACTAAAGTGTATTTTTTCAAAAAATAAAAATAAAAAATTGGGACAAAAAATTAAAAAAATGTATATACTTTTATATAATGTTCTAAGTAATTTTCTAGCAAGAAAAAAAAAAGCTGATTTTTTACACTTATGTGAGAAGTGTCAGAATAGACTTGGGAACTGGAAGCAAGTGGCTAATCACTAGCAAGGTTCACTAAAGTGTATTTTTTCAAAATAAAAATAAAAAAAATTGTGACAAAAAAAATAAAAAATATATACATTTTTTTTAAATATATTTATATATAATGTTTGGGGTTCTAAGTTATTTCCTAGCAAAAAAAAAAAGCAGATTTTTTTACATTTTGCCACTGTGAGAAGGAAACCCTTAATCCAGAAGGGAGTTAAGGTGGATGGTGATCCTGCTCTCAACAGATGTCATCCTTTCATGAGTCAGATCGTAAAATGCATTGGTGATCCATGGATAACATCTGACCTGTTTCCAAGAACTAGACATGTGCACAATAGAAAAATTTGTTTATTTTCGTTTAGTTTCTGTTCGTTTCCGTTGATTCGTAACGATTCGTAAATTCGTAAGTCGTCGGTGTTCGTATTCGTAACGATTCGTATTTTCGTAAGAGTTATTTTTTCGTTGATTTGTTTTTCCGTTAGTTTAATTTTCGTTTATTCGAAATTCGGACGCATCGTATTTTCGTAGATTTAGTTACATTCGTACTTTTGTTAGATTGATTTATTCGTACTTTCGTAACATTGTTTTCGTAGATTCGTAATCGGAGCATAATTCATAATTTTATGTAATGTGTATGCTATTATTACATTGTAAGAGACACAGAAAATTATGAGTCGAAATGAGTTACGAATGTATGAATTTTTTCGTTCAATCCATTCGAAGCACATTAAGCAGCGCCATTGTAAGAGACACGGAAAATTACGAATCGAAAAAAAAAAAAAAAAAGTTACGAATGTACGAATTTTTTTCGTTCAATCCATTCGAAGCACGTTAAGCAGCGCCATTGTAAGAGACACGGAAAATTACGATTCGAAAAAAAAAAAAGTTACGAATGTACGAATTTTTTCGTTCAATCCATTCGAAGCATCATTGTAAGGGACACGGAAAATTACGAATCGAAAAAAAAAAAAAGTTACGAATGTACGAATTTTTTCGTTCAATCCATTCGAAGCACGTTAAGCAGCGCCATTGTAAGAGACACGGAAAATTACGATTCGAAAAAAAAAAAAAAAAGTTACGAATGTACGAATTTTTTCGTTCAATCCATTCGAAGCACGTTAAGCAGCGCCATTGTAAGAGACACGGAAAATTACGAATCGGAAAAAAAAATAAAAAAAAGTTACGAATGTACGAATTTTTTCGTTCAATCCATTCGAAGCACGTTAAGCAGCGCCATTGTAAGAGACACGGAAAATTACGATTCGAAAATAAAAAAAAGTTACGAATGTACGAATTTTTTCGTTCAATCCATTCGAAGCACGTTAAGCAGCGCCATTGTAAGGGACACGGAAAATTACGAATCGAAAAAAAAAAAAAGTTACGAATGTACGAATTTTTTCGTTCAATCCATTCGAAGCACGTTAAGCAGCGCCATTGTAAGAGACACGGAAAATTACGATTCGAAAAAAAAAAAAAAAAAAGTTACGAATGTACGAATTTTTTCGTTCAATCCATTCGAAGCACGTTAAGCAGCGCCATTGTAAGAGACACGGAAAATTACGAATCGAAAAAAAAAAAAGTTACGAATGTACGAATTTTTTCGTTCAATCCATTCGAAGCACGTTAAGCAGCGCCATTGTAAGTGACATGGAAAATTACCAATTCAACAAAAAAAAAAAAAAAGTTACGAATGTACGAATTATTTTGTTCATTTTGATTTTCGTTGTTCCTGTTTTCGTTTTTCGGATTTTCTTCTTTCGTAGTTTCGTTGTTTCTAATTTGGTTATTTCGGGTTTTCGTTGTTTTTCATATTCGTTCGATTCGAACATTCGTTAAAATTTTTTGTGAATCATTCGTTCATTTGTACGATAACGAATGAACGAATATAACGAATTTTAACAGAAAACGAAAAAAAACGATACGAATTGCACATGTCTACCAAGAACATTTGTCTGTATTATTAACTATGATGTGGTACTCAGACGTATGGGTATGCCCTTTCTTCTTGATGCAGTTGTCATTCTTTGGACTATACAAGTCTAAACAAGTCCACTAAGGGCAAGGACCTCCCGAAGAAGGGTGACAAGAACATCTGACCAGTTTCTAAGACCATTTGCCTCCAATACAATGAGGATGCAGTGCTCAGACATTTGGATGTGCCCCCTCTTCATGATATGAATACTATAAGGATAACTATAAGGACTATAAGAACTTTGCAAATCTAAACAAGTCTGGTAAGAGGAATGATCTGATGAAGAAGGGGCATGTGGCCTTCTAGGCCAACATTATGCAACAATCAATCACCAATAAAGTGTGGTTGGGGACCTGCTCTTGATATGCTCCCTTCAGTATACGGAATCGGTGATCTATGGGCCACGTCTAACCTTTTGGATTTGCCACTGTTATCAGTTCAGACAAACAAACTCACATGCAAGGCGATTCCAAGACCATTTGCCTATAATACAATGATGCCCTGGGACTCGAATGTATGGGTGAGCCCCTTCTTGATGCAGCTGTCATTTTTTTGGACTACACAAGTCTAAACAAGTCCACTAACAAGGGCAATGTGTTCCTGAAGAAGGGGCACGTGGCCTTTCAGGGCCAACATTACATAATATGTATTCACCTATTTTGCCACAGTGAGCAGGAAACCCTTAATCCAGAACGGAGTTCAGGTGGGATGGTGGACCTGCTCTCAACAGATGGGATTCTTTCATGGGTCTTGATCCATGGCCAACATCTGACCTGTTTCCAAGAACATTTGCCTGTATTACAAGGATGATGTGGTACTCAGACTTATGAGTTTGCCCCGTCTTCTAGATGCAGTTGTCATTCTTTAGACTAAACAAGTCCACTAAGGGCAAAGACCTCCTAAAAAAAGACAACATCCGACCTGTTTCCAAGAACATTTGTCTGTTTTATTAACTATGATGTGGTACTCAGACGTATGGGTATGCCCCTTCTTCTTGATGCAGTTGTCTTTCTTTGGACTATACAAGTCTAAACAAGTCCGCTAAGGGCAAGATCCTCCCGAAGAAGGGTAACAAGAACATCTGACCAGTTTCTAAGACCATTTGCCTCCAATACAATGATGATGCAGTGCTCAGACATTTGGATATGCCCCCTCTTCATGATATGAATACTATAAGGACTTTGCAAATCTATACAAGCCTGGTAAGAGGAATGATCTGATGAAAAAGGGGCATGTGGCCTTCTAGGCCAACATTATGCAACAATCAATCACCAATAAAGTGTGGTTGGGGACCTGCTCTTGATATGCTCCCTTCAGTATAAGGAATCGGTGATCTATGGGCCACGTCTAACCTTTTGGATTTGCCACTGTTATCAGTTCAGACAAACAAACTCACATGCAAGGCGATTCCAAGACCATTTGCCTATAATACAATGATGATAATTTTTTTGGACTGCAAAAGTCTAAACAAGTCCACTAACAAGGGCAATGTTTTCCTGAAGAAGGGGCACGTGGCCTTTCAGGGCCAACATTACATAATATGTATTCACCTGTTTTGCCACAGTGAGCAGGAAACCCTTAATCCAGAATGGAGTTCAGGTGGGATGGTGGACCTGCTCTCAACAGATGGGATTCTTTCATGGGTCTTGATCCATGGACAACTAGACATGGGCGTCGTCAAAAAATTTGTTTTGTTTCGTTCCGTTTCGTATTAAAAGAAAATCGTATTTCGTAATTCGTGTACGAAATTTTATTCGGATTCGTACGAAATACGAATTTCGTACGAGTCGTAAATTTAAAAGTTTCTGTTAATTTGGATCGGAAATTCGTAAACGAAATTTCGTATATTTCGTACAGAATTCTTCTGCATATTAACATCAGTCACATTTCTGATACTTTCTGTTCATTTGGAACGGAAATTCGTTTACGAAATTTCGTATTTTGTAAACGAAATTTCGTATTTCGTAAACGAAATTTCGTATTTCATAAACGAAATTTCGTATTTCGTAAACAAAATTTCGTATTTCGTACAGAATTCTTATGCATAAACACCAGTCACATTTCTGTTAATTTGGATCCGAAATTCGTAAACTAAATTTCGTATTTCGTACGGAATTCGTATGCATAAAAATTAGTATTTCGGATTCGTACGAAATTAATCGCACATGTCTATGGACAACATCTGACCTGTTTCCAAGAACATTTGCCTGTATTACAAGGATGATGTGGTACTCAGACGTATGGGTATGCCCCTTCTTCTTGATGCAGTTGTCTTTCTTTGGACTATACAAGTCTAAACAAGTCCGCTAAGGGCAAGGACCTCCCGAAGAAGGGTAACAAGAACATCTGACCAGTTTCTAAGACCATTTGCCTCCAATACAATGATGATGCAGTGCTCAGTCATTTGGATGTGCCCCCTCTTCATGATATGAATACTATAAGGACTTTGCAAATCTAAACAAGCCTGGTAAGAGGAATGATCTGATGAAGAAGGGGCATGTGGCCTTCTAGGCCAACATTCTGCAACAATCAATCACCAATAAAGTGTGGTTGGGGACCTGCTCTTGATATGCTCCCTTCAGTATACGGAATCGGTGATCTATGGGCCACGTCTAACCTTTTGGATTTGCCACTGTTATCAGTTCAGACAAACAAACTCACATGCAAGGCGATTCCAAGACCATTTGCCTATAATACAATGATGCCCTGGGACTCGAATGTATGGGTGAGCCCCTTCTTGATGCAGCTGTCATTTTTTTGGACTACACAAGTCTAAACAAGTCCACTAACAAGGGCAATGTGTTCCTGAAGAAGGGGCATGTGGCCTTTCAGTGCCAACATTACATAATATGTATTCACCTATTTTGCCACAGTGAGCAGGAAACCCTTAATCCAGAATGGAGTTCAGGTGGGATGGTGGACCTGCTCTCAACAGATGGGATTCTTTCATGGGTCTTGATCCATGGACAACTAGACATGGGCGCCGTCAAAAAATTTGTTTCGTTCCGTTCCGTTTCGTATTAAAAAAAAAACGTATTTCGTAATTCGTGTACGAAATTTTATTCGGATTCGTACGAAATACGAATTTCGTCCGAATCGTAAATTTAAAAGTTTCTGTTAATTTGGATCGGAAATTCGTAAACGAAATTTCGTATATTTCGTACAGAATTCTTCTGCATATTAACACCAGTCACATTTCTGATACTTTCTGTTCATTTGGAACGGAAATTCGTTTACGAAATTTCGTATTTTGTAAACGAAATTTCGTATTTCGTAAACAAAATTTCGTATTTCGTAAACAAAATTTCGTATTTCGTACAGAATTCTTATGCATAAACACCAGTCACATTTCTGTTAATTTGGATCCGAAATTCGTAAACTAAATTTCGTATTTCGTACGGAATTCGTATGCATAAAAATTCGTATTTCGGATTCGTACGAAATTAACCGCACATGTCTATAGACAACATCTGACCTGTTTCCAAGAACATTTGCCTGTATTACAAGGATGATGCGGTACTCAGACTTATGGGTTTGCCCCGTCTTCTAGATGCAGTTGTCATTCTTTAGACTAAACAAGTCCACTAAGGGCAAAGACCTCCTAAAAAAGACAACAGCCGACCTGTTTCCAAGACCATTTGACTCTAATACAATGATGATGTGATGCTCAGATTTTTGGGCGTGCCCCTTCTTGAGGTGATTACTATATTGGCTACCAAAGTCTAAACAAGCCCGCTAAAGGGAATGACCTGATGAAGGAGAGGCATGTGGCCTTCAAAGCCAACATTATATAAAAGCCAATCACTCAGAGGCGGCTCTAGGCTTTGTGAGGCCTTAGGCGAAACTTACACGCGGCCACACTCACGCCCGTAATAGGAAAAAAAATACAAGCACACAGAAAAGAGGGGAGACAGAGAATCAGTGATTGAGCACAGGCAAATTTGGAGGCCGCGAGGCCCCTGTGAGTGCGAGGCCTAAGGCGACCGCCTAATTTGCCTAATTGGAGAGCCGCCTCTGCAATCACTCTTTAAGCCCAAGTAAGCAGGAAACCCTCAATCTAAAGGGGAGTTCAGGTGCAAGGGGAACCTTCTCGCAAGAGATGTGATGAATTGGATCCACGGACAACGCCTGACCTTCTGGATTTGCTCCTATTATCAAAAATCCAAACCTCATTATCAAGACAGTCTAAACCTCTTCATGAGAATAGCAAACATTTTTTTCTGAGTGGAAGTCTTCTTTAACCGCTTCCCGACCGCCTCATGTACATATACGTGAGCAGAATGGCACGGGCAGGCAAAATCCCGTACCTGTACGTGATTTTTTTAAATCACCAGCGGCGCCCTCGTGACCCGGTCGGGAGCTCCGTGACCCCGGCCGCGGGACCAGCGGACCCGATCGCCGCTGGTGTCCCGCGATCGGGTCACGGACCTGAAGAACGGGGAGAGGTCTGTGTAAACAAACCTCTCCCCGCGCTTCCTACACTGACTGTCATTGATTGGCTGTTCCCGGTCATCGGGAAAGCCGATCAGTGACGTCAGGAGTCAGCCCCGCCCCCTAATGTAAAAAAAACACACACACGTCACAGCCCATAACCCCTCCCCTCCCCCTAGTGGTTAACCCCTTCACTACAACTGTCATTTATACAGGAATCAATGCATTTAAATAGCATTGATTGCTGTATAAATGACAATGGTCCCAAAAATGTGTCAAAAATGTCCGATGTGTCCGCCATAATGTCGCAGTCACAATAAAAATTGCTGATCGCCGCCATTACTAGTAAAAAAAAAATATTAATAAAAATGCTATAAAACTATCCCCTATTTTGTAAACGCTATAACTTTTGCGCAAACCAATCAATAATCGATAATTGCGATTTTTTTTTTACCAGAAATATGTAGAAGAATACGTATCGGCCGAAACTGAGGAAAAAAAATGTTTTTGTATATATTTTTTGGGGATATTTATTATAGCAAAAAGCAAAAAATATAGCATTTTTTTCAAAATTGTCGCTCTATTTTTGTTTATAGCGCAAAAAATAAAACCGCAGGGGCGATCAAATACCACCAAAAGAAAGCTCTATTTGTGGGAAAAAAAGGACGCCGATTTTGTTTTGGAGCCACGTCGCACGACCGCGCAATTGTCAGTTAAAGCGACGCAGTGCCGAATCGCAAAAAGGGGGCCTGGTCCTTCGGCTGCCAATTGGTCCGGGGCTGAAGTGGTTAATATTGATTAGTTCATGGGTCATCTGAAAGTCATTTGCACATCTCCCTTCATGTCCAAACGAGCCTGATTAGATATTTATATTATGTAGCCACAGACTATGAAATATGCTTAATCTTGTTATTTATTTACTCTTTTTTTATTTTTTTTTATGCCTTTGCGAGGTTTCCTCCCCTTCCGTACACTTTTTTTTCCCCCTGAGGCTTCATCTGACCATGGAGAAACGGCCAATTACTTAGACATTTTCTTTGGTTTGGCAGAACAAACTATAATGCCATACATCTGTACTTCACTAAGCATCGTCTCTCTCTCTTTTTTTCTTCTTCTTCTTCTTCTTTGCTGAAGCTTGGAATTCCAGCCAAATAACACTGTGCAAAGTTCATAAAACGCGAATGAAATAACAAAAAACACCTAAGAAAATAATCAAACCCCCTTTCTGCTTTCTGAAGGCCTTAATGCTTGTTTGGTGAAAATGGATGCCATTTTCGTATTTATTTCGCATAAAAATCTCACCACATCGACAAACTCCGTTTATTTGCTGCACGCGGTCGGCTATCCCGTTTCACCGGCTGAAACGCAATCGGGGGGGGGGGGGGGGGGGTCACGAAAACGTTTTAACGTCTACGATTCCAATGTAGCGGTTGGGCCAAAGTGATCCAAAACCGCAATTCTCTCTATATGTCTTGTAATCCTTCTTTAATTCTTTGACGGCAGTTCTCGGTGGAGTTTTTTTATTTTTTTTTTTTTTTTTTTAGGTGATGTACCGAGATTTCCTCTTCCAAGACAAAATATGATCCTTGGGTTGAACGTTTGCCACTGAGGCATTTGCTGATCCTGGAAATCTGGGAGAAAAAAAGAGGGGCTGCGCACCTGGACTTTATAACCTTCGTGTAAGCTAAATTAATTATTGTAACCATGTTAAAATATATTTTATCACAACGCATTTCGCTCCTTTCAGACCAGATGGAGGCGCGGGTAATTCTCTGCAGGTGCTCGGTACAGCGAAAGTAGTTGAACACATTAGACAATTACAGTAACACTCCATGGCTATAACAAACACTCTATATAATGTCACAAATGTAGAGTCCCCTCGTTTGTCTTGATTATCAGAACTCAGCACAAAACGGCCATTAACCTTTCTGGAAGTCAGTTTTGGTGCTCACTACATCTTATTTACTGGTAAGTATTTTAGCAGCCTGGATAATTAGAGATATATCGTTTTTTTTTATTGAGGGGGGGGGGATAAAAAAAAAATACAAAATAAAATGTAAAGCACTCATAGTGCCCTATTGTGACAATATAGCAGATTCCCTGTGCTCTGTAGAATCAGATAGTGGAGCCATTAGGCGTGGGCAGGGCCGGGACAAGGGGTGGGCAGGAGGGGGGCGGCTGCCCCTGGCGCAATGGTTTAACGCAGGGTTGGGGGGCACCCTGACCCTAACCCTTAGGGAAAGGGGGCGCATTTTGGCATCTTTGCCCTGGGCACTGGGTGACCTTGTCCGGTCACTGGGCGTGGGCACCTCGGGGGGCATGTCTGATGCCTCCTAGAAGATGCTCCAAGATAGGCCTGTGACCTGCACTTTGCTAGAGGTAAAAAAAAAATGATGTAGCTAGGGCCATTGATTATCCACTTGCTTCCAGTAATAATATGTAATGTTGGCCCCATGGGCATCGGCAGGTAGGGGCAAGGGGGGTCAAGTGCCCCCCCCCCCTGGAATCAGGGACCGAATCTTAAATTCAGCACAGTTGTGTCTCTATCGAGGTGCCGCACCCGGGTGACACCCACCAGTGGGGTGACACCATTAAGGTGCTGTCAAGTGTAGTGTGACTTTGGGCTCTTTTCCCTGCTCAGTCCAGCAGAGAACTCGGCGGTGCTGTGACGGAAGAATGGCGAGCTGCGGGCTATCAGAGGTTTCCCCCGCTCGCCCCACCCATTCTTCTGTCAGGGAGAAGAGACGGCGGCTCTCACCAGGTTCCCCACCCAGCTTCCTGCCCTGCTCCGTTCCTTCCCTATTGGCCATAACTGAGGGCCAATCAAAGGCGACTAGGAGAGGCAAGCTTCATGGGACAGGTAGTCCCAAAATATTGGCGGCTCCATTTTCCACAGGGAGGAGGCTACAGCTCGATCAAGAGAGAGATTGAGAGACTGCAGCCTGGAAAGAAGCTGAGGGAGAGAGTGCTACAGGACGAGGAGTGTGCTGGGCGGAAGCCAGAGAGAGAGCCTGCCAGGGCCACAAAAGAGAGTCACGCTGTCCAGCACCACCAGAGAGAGAGCCACACTGGCCAGCACCACCAGAGAGAGAAAGACTGAGCCACTACCAGGGTACAGACATGCTACCCTACTGACCAGTGTTGCCCCCCGGGGAACCCAGAGTGAACGATCGTCCAGCCGGAGTGATCACTGCTGTAGTTTCGCTGGGTCTGGTAAGAGAGCCTGTTGGCCATTACCCATTACTTATCCTAGGGACTGTAATACGTCTGCAGACTCTGACCATAATAATGTGATAATGACATTGTCGAAAAGGGGCGGTGCATGGGTGACCCTAAAATTATGCCCCCCCCCCTGAAAAAAGTTCTGCGGACGCCCACGGTTGGCCCTGAAAGTCTATGTGCCCCTTCTTCGGGAGGTCCTTGCCCTTAGTGGACCTGTTTAGACTTGTATAGTCCAAAGAATGACAACTGCATCAAGAAGAAGGGGCACATCCATAAGTCTGAGTACCACATCCTCATTGTTATACAGACAAATGGTCTTGGAAACAGGTCAAATGTTGTGCATGGATCACCAATTAATTTTACAGATCCGACTCGTGAAAGGATCAAATCTGTTCAGAGCAGGTCCACCATTCTATCTAAACTCCCTTCTAGATTAAGGGTTTCCTGCTCTCTGTGGCAACATTTATGGATAAGTACAGGGCTCAAGTCCTGCGGGAACGCATGGGAACGGAGTTCCTGTCCTTTTTCCACAACAGGAACTCAGTTCCCATTAGCAGCCGTGTCCTGCAAGACTTTGAAGTATGCGAGCTGTGTGGTAGGTGCTACACCAGCAGCCACCGACACAGCTCGCAATAGTAAGTGCCGCACACCTGACCATTCAGTCATTGCCAGAACGGGGCCCCATGACAGCTTCCGCTTTGATCTACCTGTCAATCACAGCTAGCTGACAGGTAGATCAGGTCCCTGCTGCTAAGAGATTGTGTTTAGTCAGACCTCTCGTGATGCGCTCCTCCCCGCTGGCCCCTCCTGATTTTCTGTCCCCCCCCCCCCAGTCTCCTGCATACTTGCTCTGTGTGTCCCGCTGAATCCCCCCCCCCCCCTCCTCTATTTTCAGTGCCATATGATGAGAGAACCCAGAGGAGGAGCACAGCTATTCTGCTCACAGGACATGCAGGGAGAGAGGTGAGCTGAGGGAGGAACATCAGTTTGGGGTGGTAAGCTGAGCACAATACCTGGCAAAGTTCAATGCCAGGAGGGAAGTTTATGTGGAAATATGTGAAGGGTTGGAATAGCAGCGAGTGTGTGTTGGAGCCCTGCAGAGTTTGCAGCCCCCCCCCAAGCTAACATACATCTCCTAAGCAGGAACACATCACTATCTCCCCAAGCATTCTGTCCACATAATGTGCAGTTCATTTATGACCTTTCCGTTTAACCCTGTGTTATCCAAACTCTGTTCAATGAAAAGTGTAAACTCACCACATAAACACTCTATATACAAAATAACATTCCCCAATAAAGATCAGAACATGATGTTCACATTACATGGAAGCACAATTGTATGAATGCTGATTATTCAGAGAATTACCGGATTTATGTTTATTGAGGATTGTTTTTTTTATGTACTAACAGCTTCATACACACAATACGGAAATTGGATGAAAAATACCACCTTTGAAGCGTCTGTGCATATGAGCGTATCATTTTTTTTTTTTTGGTGGGGGGAGTGGATCTTGGGTGGGAGTTCCCACACTTTTTTCCCCAGGACTTGACCCCTGAATAAGTATTATGTAATGTTGGCCTTGAAAGGCCACGTGCCACTTCTTCAGGAGATCCTTGCCCTTAGTGGACTTGTTTAGACTTGTATAGTCCAAAGAAAGACAACCGCGTCGAGAAGAAGGTGCACTACCATAAATCTGAGTACCAGGTCATTATTGTGTTAGAGGCAAATGGTCTTGGAATCACATTGGATGTGAGTTTGTTTGTCTGACCTGATAACAGTGGCGAATCTAAAAAGTTAGACATCGCCCATGGATCACCGTTTCACAAGGGCGGACTGACAACTCATGGGGCCCCCGGGCAATAGGAGATTATGGGGCCCCCAGGCAATCAGAGATTATCGGGCCACACAGTATACACACACACAGTATACACATACATGTACACACAGTATACACAGACATGTTTCTATTGGCTGAGAAGGTACTGGAGAGGTGGGGCAGCTATAATCTGCATTTTTAGACCAAAAGGATGTCGTTAAGAGACATTTCAGAAACAGATGTAAAAAAAAAACACAGATTTTTACATACTGTCCCTGGTTTTACTGAGGCTGGCCACCCTGATGGGGCCCCCTAGTGGCCCAGGGCCCTCGGGAAGTGCCCGAGTGGCCGAATGGTCAGTCCGCCCCTGCCGTTTCATTATACTGATCTGATCACATCTATTAAGAGAAGGTCCCCAGCCCCACCTGAACTCCCTTCTGGATTGAAGGTTTCATTCTTATTTTGGCTAACTGGGTGATTGACTGTTATATGTTGCCCCCTTTCTTCAGGGGATTGTCGTCTTCACTGAACTTTTATGGACTTGTATAGTCCAACAAACTACATCACGATGTTGGCCTGAAAAGCCTGAAAAGCCAAGTCCCCTTTCTTCATGAGATCATTGACCTTGCTGAACTTTTTTTGGACTTGTATAGCCCAAAGAATGACAACCATATCATGAAGAAGGGGCACACCCTTAAGTCTGAGCACCACGTCATCATTAGAGGCGAATGGTCTTGGCGTTGCCTTGCTTGAGAATTTGCTGTTCTGAGTTGATAATTGCAACAAATCTAGAAGGTCAGACATTGTCCATGGATCACCAATTCATTGTACTGATCTGACTGGTGAAGGGATCACATCTGTTGTGAGCAGGACCACCATTGCACATGAACTCCCTTCTAAATCAAGGGTTTCCTGCTCAGTTACGCTGAACGGGTGAATGGCTGTTATATAATGTTGGCCTAAAAGTTCACCTGCCCCTTCTTCAGGAGGTTGTTGCCATTACTGGATTTGTTTAGACTTGTATAGCCCAAAGAGTGACAACCACCTCATGATGTTGGCCCAAAAGGCCACGTACCCCATTCCCTTTTTGGGCTTGAGTTTAAAGCAGTGGTCTCCAAAGTGCAGCCCGTGGGCCAGATATGGCCATTTGCTTGCATTTATCTGATCCTTGGGGCAGCATACCTCCTACTGATATAAGGCAGCAGTCTTCCCACTGACACCAAACAATGGGGCACTATTCCTTTCACTGACACCAATGACAGGGCACTATTCCTCCCACTGACACCAATGATAGGGCACTATTCCTCCCACTGACACCAATGATAAGGCACTATTCCTTCCACTGACACCAATGATAGGGCACTATTCCTCCCACTGACACCAATGATGGGGCACTATTTCTTCCACTGACACCAATGATAGGGCACTATTTCTTCCAGTGACACCAACGATGGGGGCACTATTCCTCCCATTGACACCAACGATGGAGGGACTATTCCACCAAATGACACCAACGATGGGGCACTATTTCTTTCCACTGATACCATCAATGAGGCACCGTTCTTCAAACTGACACTGATCCTTGGGGCAGCATACCTCCTACTGATATAAGGCAGCAGTCTTCCCACTGACACCAAACAATGGGACACTATTCCTTTCACTGACACCAATGACAGGACACTATTCCTCCCACTGACACCAATGATGGGGCACTATTCCCCCATTGACACCAACGATGGAGGGACTATTCCACCAAATGACACCGACGATGGGGCACTATTTCTTCCCACTGATACCATCAATGAGGCACCGTTCTTCAAACTGACACTGAAAATGAGACACCATTCCTTCCACCGACGCCAACAATGGAACATAATTCTGTCCCACTGAAACTGATGGGGCACTATTTCTTCTGATGACACCAACGATGGGGCACTATTCCCCCTACTAATACCAGTGATGAGGCACTATTCCTCCTCCTACTGAACCCAGGTACTTTATAATATTTGTTGCTCCCACTAACCACAAAACCTAAAGCATTGTTTACTCGCTGGGTTATTGTCTACTTATACAGATCATAGTCCACCCCCCCCCCCCCCCAAAATTAAACTGGCCCTTTGTTTATAAGGTTTGGAGACCCCTGGTTTAAGGAATGGAAACCACATCATGAAGAAGGAGAATGCCTATAAGACTGAGAACCTCACCATTATATTAGAGGTTATCAGCCCAATAGCTGAGAGTAGAAAGAGTTAGAAGAAGGATGACCTGGCCAATCACAAGTTACCAAGCAAGTCAGATTGAAAAAAAGACACATTTCCATAGGCGTCCGCAGAACATTTTTCAGAGGGGGGCATCATTTTAGGGTCACCCATGCACCGCCCCTTTTCGACAATGTCATTATCACATTATTATGGTCAGAGACTGCGGACGTAGTACAGTCCCTAGGATAAGTAATGGATAATGGCCAACAGGCTCTCTTACCAGACCCAGCGAAACTACAGCAGTGATCCCTCCGGCTGGACAATCGCTCACTCTGGGTTCCCCGGAGGCGACTCTGGTCAGTAGTTTAGCATGTCTGTACCCTGGTAGTGGCTCAGTCTTTCTCTCTCTGGTGGCGCTGGGCAGTGTGGCTCTCTCTGTTGGCGCTGGGCAGCGTGGCTCTCTCTGGTGGCGCTCGGCAGCGTGGCTCTCTCTGTTGGCGCTGGGCAGCGTGGCTCTCTCTGGTGGTGCTGGGCAGCGTCGCTCTCTCTGGTGGCGCTGGGCAGCGTGGCTCTCTCTCTGGTTTCTGCCCAGCACACTCCTCGTTCTTTGCCCTGTATCGCTCTCTCCATCAGCTTTTTTCCAGGCTGCAGTCTCTCAATCGCTCTCTTGATCGAGCGGTAGCCTCCTCCCTGTGGAAAATGGGGCTCCCAATCTTTGGGACTACATGTCCCATAATGCTCTCCTCTCCTAGTCTCCTTTGATTGGCCCTCAGTTATGGTCAATAGGGAAGGAACGGAGCAGGTAGGAAGCTGGGCGTGGAACCTGGCGAGAGCCGCCGTCTCTTCTCCCTGACAGGAGAAAGGGGGGGGGGGGGTGAGTGGGGGAAACCTCTGATAGCCTGCAGTTCACCTTTCTCCTGTCACAGCACCGCCAAGTTCTCTGCTGGACTGATCAGGGAAAATAGTCCGAAATCACACTACACTGATGGGGGGCTTGACAGCACCTTGATTGTGTCACCCCACTGGCGTTTGGAAAAACGGGTGTGGGCTGCCCGCACCCCGATAGCATTGCAACTGTGCTGAATTTAAGATCTGATCTCTGATTCCAGGGGGGGGGGGGGGCACTTGACCCCCCTTGCCCCTACCTGCGGATGCACATTTCCATTGAGTTCACCTCGGAGGTTAGGATGTTTCCACCCATACTTGTGTTCCAACTCCTCTTGTTTCATTCTTTTATAATACAAAATAAATAAAAATCCAGCAGAGATAATTGGAATTTCTCAAGATGGGCACAGGAGGTATGCGGACCCGGGAGCCTAATGCAGAGATCCCACCAGTGGAGTCTTCAAGAGACAGAAGATATAATGTAATTTATCTCTCCAGCACCTTCTAAAAGCCTCCGGGACTGAAAGGCCACAGTTTGCTCCGTCACCAGTGACCCCATTGGCAGCACACAGTATATTCCAGTCACATCATGTTCATAGACTCCCAGAACACGGCTTCACCTCCAATAAGTTCTGTTAGCTCTTAGCTAAACACCCAGCGTAGCCGACTTTCTCTGGATAAGCAATTAAACGTCATTAGGGCCAAACTGTTCGCTCCAGACACAGGCTCCAGCCGCTGAGTGTGGAAACTGAAGCAGGTCCTACAAATAATTGGTTACCGAGGACTCACTTTCATAACATTCCTGGCAAATACAATTGGAGACAAAACAAATGCACTACAAGAATGGCCCATAAAAATACTCAACTAGAGAAGATAAATATAGCTCTTCATTTTTTTTTTTCTCTTGTAAGTTCTTTATTTTATTATTGTGTTATTGCTAAAAAAAAATATATATAAATAAATACAATTTTTTTTTATTTTTATATATAGGTAATATATGAGATATTATTTATGATGATTTCCTATTTGCTGCCAGCAGGTGGCATGTTGCAGAAAAAAGCTGTTGTAAATCAGCAGGAGATATCAGTTTACACGCACAGCTAAATGGTCATTGGAAGGAGAGAAGTTTATGGTCCGTGTTAACCCTTTTTAATACCCGCTTGCATGACCACCTGTTTGCACAGGGGTCCATGCCATAAGGGGAGAGTGATTAGTTAGACCGGAGGGGGAGGGATTGTCACGCTACTGTGGAAAAAAAAAAATGCGTTTACATCAGTGCTACAGTTTGAATTCAAAACGTATTTGTGTGAACTGTGAAGTTAAGTCATGGATTGTGGAAAACTAACTCGTGTCGGGTGATTGTATATATAGTGTATACCACATTTACCACTGACTAATGCAGAGTTGCAATGCAAGGAGATCAGCTAAAAGTAGTTGGATCTGTATGTGCGTTATAATTAATCGAAATTAGTCGATTAATCGATTTAAAAAAAAAAAAAGATTAATCGAACACGAAAATTTTAATCAGTAACAGCCCTAATATATCTATCTATCTATCTATCTATCTATATATATATATATATATATATATATATATATAGATAGATAGATAGATATGTATATAGACTGTCCCATATACAATATATATATAGATATAGATATATCTATATATATATATATATATATATATATATATATATATATACATATATATATTGTATATGGGACAGTCTATATACATATCTATCTATCTATCTATCTATCTATCTATCTATCTATCTATCTATCTATCTATATCTATATCTATATCTATCTATATATATATATATATATATATATATATATATATATATACAGTGGTGTGAAAAAGTGTTTGCCCCCTTCCTCATTTCCTGTTCCTTTGCATGTTTGTCACACTTAAGTGTTTCGGAACATCAAACCAATTTAAACAATAGTCAAGGACAACACAGGTAAACACAAAATGCAATTTGTAAATGAAGGTGTTTATTATTAAAGGTGAAAAAAAATCCAAACCATCATGGCCCTGTGTGAAAAAGTGATTGCCCCCTAAACCTAATAACTGGTTGGGCCAACGTGCGATAACGTGCAATGAGGCTTTTACAGCGTCCTGGAGGAATTTTGGCCCACTCATCTTTGCAGAATTGTCCTAATTCAGTTACATTAGAGGGTTTTCGAGCATGAACGGCCTTTTTAAGGTCATACCACAACATCTCAATAGGATTCAGGTCTGGACTTTGGCTAGGCCACTCCAAAGTCTTCATTTTGTTTTTCTTCAGCCATTCGGTGGTGGACTTGCTGGTGTGTTTAGGATCATTGTCCTGCTGCAGAACCCAAGTTCGTTTCAGCTTGAGTACACGAACAGATGGTCGGACATTCTCCTTCAGGATCTCTTGGTAGACAGCAGAATTCATAGTTCCTTTTATCTCGGCAAGTCTTCCAGGTCGTGAAGCAGCAAAACAGCCCCAGACCATCACACTACCACCACCATATTTTACTGTTGGTATAATGTTCTTTTTCTGAAATGCAGTGTTCCTTCTACGCCAGATATACTTGGACACACACCTTCCAAAGAGTTCCACTTTTGTCTCATCGGTCCACAGAATGTTGTCCCAAAAGTCTTGGGGATCATCAAGATGTGTTGTGGAGAAATTGAGACGAGCTTTGATGTTCTTTTTGCTCAGCAGTGGTTTTCTCCTTGGAACTCTGCCATGCAGGCCATTTTTGCCCA
>CM053038.1:50335664-50345664 GCA_028564925.1 Lithobates sylvaticus | reverse complement strand
TTCGTCACACGAAAATTTTTCGACCGATCCAAATTCAAATAGTTTCCTGAAAATTTGGAATTCGTTAGAAAATTAATTAAATGAATTTAAACGAAACTAAACAAATTCCAGTACTGTATACAGAGGCTCCTTATTCATTCAGAAAATTAAGCAGTAACTGGAGCGGGGGCCACCATTGGTCCGAGTGAGGTTCCTTCTCCTGATGCTCTGGGCCCCCCCTATTGAACTTATGGGGCCTGGGCCCTGTTCAAGAGGACAGGTGTTACCCTCTTATCACTGGCCCTGCCTCCCATCATCTGGTGAAACCGGATAAGGTGATAAGACATGCAGCCAACATTCATAGATGGATGCAGCAAACAACAACACATGAGGCTGAGTGAAAGTAAAGGTACAAAAATACAAATAATAGCTATGAATAAGCGTTAGACAAGCATGAAGCGCGTTCGTTTCTTTCTTTTCTTTCTGCTGTGATTATGTCATACTTGTAATTTTATTGAAGATTTGTACAATAAAGGTAATTTTGGAAGTGCAGCCAGCCGACCCTTTCTTCTCTTCTAGCTCAAGAGAAAGGTTGCTTTCTTTGGTAAATTGGCCATGAGGGCTTCCCACGTCCTGTCCAGTCCTTTAGGTTGCTCGAAAAATTTCCCTTTTCTAACAACCTTGGCCAGTCCCAGCTGTCAACATTTTAGGTTGTTTCTTTTTTTTTTAGTGCCTCCCGACACCTAAGAATGCTTCCAAACTTGTATTGGGGAACGTCCTGGCAGGAAGTGTTGTGATTCTGGGGCCGGCTCCCATCTACCATTCCAGCCGGTAGTTACAGCAGAGAAGGGGCCTTTAATCAGCTGGCGATGGCATTGCCCAGTTCCTTTCTCATCTAGATGTGTGGCTTCCTAACAGGCGGCTCCAGCTGCGTGAACAAACCACTCACACACGCAACCAGAATACCTGTGAAAATTAGCCCTTAATTATCTTTTTTTTATATTTTTCATAATTTTTTTTTTTTACATTGTTTTGAACAGCCCTATGGGGATTGGTGAGACATCAGGGGCCCAAACAGACACCCAACACCTCAGTTTTGAGACAGAGAAAGAGATTGAAGACATGGATTCCACAATCCTTTCTCTGCAGCACCAGCTACAGAGTGAATGAACAGGAAACGCTTGATACAGAGGCTCCCTGGCCATGATCGAGGGCCACTGGCAGACATCAAGTCCGCAGGACCGGCAGCAACGATCACTGCTCCCGATCACTGGGAGTAGTATATCCCTGTCATGTTGCTAGGCAGAACAGGGAAATGCCTTGTTTATATCTCCCCGTTCTGCCTCTCTGTGCCACGATCGCGGGCCACCGGCGGACATTGACTAGCTGTGGATGAGGCAGTGACGTACGGGTACATCGTTTTGCGCACCCATGCCACTTTGCCAACGTATATTGGCATGTGCCGGTCAGCAAGTGGTTAATGATGCTTAAAAACAATAAAAATGAAAAAATCCTTTAAATATAGTGCCTGGGGGTCCCCTTAGTCTTCCTGTAAATTGGCGCATCCGTACCATGTATAGAACCTGCTGCAGCAAAAATTTAAGAAAAGAAAAGAAAAAAAAATTGGCAAAACACATTTAAATTGCTGGCAATACCATTTCCGGGAAAAGAAAAATGTTAAAAAAAACTGCCAAAATGTAAAAAAAAATGTTGTAGGGCCCCCCAAAATCCATACCAGACCCTTATCTGAGCACACAGGCCAGAAAAGTGGCCTTTTGCCCTCTACATGTAAGGGTGTGCTTTGGGCCGGGTGTCTCTTCCCCACAACCCTGAGCTGTGGTTGTGGGGGTCTGCGGGCAGAGAGCTTATCGGAATCTGGAAGCCCCCTCTAAGAAGGGGACCCCCAGATCCCAGCCCTCCTTATGTGAATGAGTATGTACCCCTACCCATTCACAGGAAACGCTCTATACAGAGGCTCCCTGTTCATTCATAAACTGAGGTAGGGTCACAGGGGGATTGGTTCCAGTAATTGTGCCCACTCCTGTTGCTCTTGCCCCCCCCCTTATGGGGCTTGGGCCCCTGTACAGGAGGACAGGTGTTAACCTCTTATCAGCGGCCCTGCCTCCCAATATCTGGTGAAATCGGGGTAAGATGATGAGACATGCAGCCAACACTCATAGATAGATGCAGCAAACAACAACACATGAGGCTGAGTGAAAATAAAAGTACAAAAATACAAAAAAATAGCTATGAATAATAGCTACACAAGTATGAAACGCGTTAGCCTCTTACTTTTCCTTCTGCTGTGATTATGTCATGCTTGTGATTTTATTGAAGATTTGTACAATAAAGGTGATTTTGGAAGGGCAGCCAACCGACCCTTTCTTCTCTTCTATCTCAAGACAAAGGTTGTTTTCTTGGCTAAATTGGCCATGAGGGCTTCCCACGTCCTGTCCAGTCCTTTAAGTTGCTCGAAAAGTTTCCCTGGGACTTTTTTTTCTAAGAAGCTTGGCCAGTCCCAGCTGTCATCATTTTGGGTAGTTTTTTTTTTCTTTTCTTTTTTTAGAGCCTTCCGACACCTAAGAATGCTTCCAAAGCTGCAAGGATTTTCTTCGGGAAGTCCTGGCAGGAAGTGATTCTGGAGCCGGCTCCCATCTACCATTCCAGCCGGTAGTTACAGCGGAGAAGGGGCCTTTAATCAGCCGAGCGATGGCATTGCCCGTTCCTTTCTCATCTAGCTGTGTGGCTGCCACTTCAACCATCGCTGGAATCCGATCTTGGACACAAATTTGCATTTTTTTCGTCCTCCCTGGAGAAGAATTTTCAGAGATTCTTCCAGGAATCTGCTTCTTTTTTTTTTTTTTTTTCGGCCGTCATTATCGGGACGCTTAAAGAAAACATTTTCATATTCACATTTCATATTTCATATATCTATTATTTTTTTTATTTTTTTCCAGAAATAATTGCACATAATAACTAGAAAGTCATTTCCTACACAAATAACCTTTTCTTCTTTTACTTTTCATGTCACCTAAAATAATGTTTCTACAAGAACACGAGGTGTGGGCTCTCCGAGCGCCTACCGAAAGCTGAAATTGAATCTGCCGAAATTTTGCCTTCTCTGAATCCTCCTTTCCCCCAAATCGACATGCTAATGAAAATGTTTAAATAAAGCTTTTCTGATTTTATTACATCATCGTGATGTCCTTTGCATACCTCCGAACTAGACATGTGCACAATAGAAAAATGTGTTTATTTTTGTTTCGTTTCCGTTGATTCGTAACGATTCGTAAATTCGTAAGTCGTCGGTGTTCGTATTCGTAACGATTCGTATTTTCGTAAGAGTTATTTTTTCGTTGAATCGTTTTTCCATTTATTCGAAATTCGGACGCATTCTTATTTTCGTAGATTTAGTTACATTCATACTTTCGTTAGATTGATTTATTCGTACTTTCGTAACATTGTTTTCGTAGATTCGTAATCGGAGCATAATTCATAATGTTATGTAATGTGTATGCTATTATTACATTGTAAGAGACACGGAAAATTACGAATCGAAAAAAAAAGTTACGAATGTACGAATTTTTTCGTTCAATCCATTCGAAGCACGTTAAGCAGCGCCATTGTAAGAGACACGGAAAATTACGAATCGAAAAAAAAAAAAAAAAAAGTTACAAATGTACGAATTTTTTCGTTCAATCCATTCGAAGCACGTTAAGCAGCGCCATTGTAAGAGACACGAAAAATTACGAATCGAAAAAAAAAAAAAGTTACAAATGTACGAATTTTTTCGTTCAATCCATTCGAAGCACGTTAAGCAGCGCCATTGTAAGAGACACGGAAAATTACGAATAAAAAAAAAAAAAAAGTTACGAATGTACGAATTTTTTCGTTCAATGCATTCGAAGCACGTTAAGCAGCGCCATTGTAAGGGACACGGAAAATTACCAATTCGAAAAAAAAAAAAAGTTACGAATGTACGAATTTTTTCGTTCAATGCATTCGAAGCACGTTAAGCAGCGCCATTGTAAGGGACACGGAAAATTACCAATTCAACAAAAAAAAAGTTACGAATGTACGAATTTTTTCGTTCATTTGATTTTTGCTGTTCCTGTTTTCGTTTTTCTGATTTTCTTCTTTCGTAGTTTCGTTGTTTCTAATTTGGTTATTTCGGATTTTCTTTGTTTTTCATATTCGTTCGATTCGAACATTCGTTATTCGTTAAAATTTTTAGCGAATCATTCGTTCATTTGTACGATAACGAATGAACGAATATAACGAATTTTTACGGAAAACGAAAAAAAATGAAACGAATTGCACATGTCTACTCTGAACTTTTTGAGATGGTAAACGAGTGACACCTATTAGCAAAGGTATGTAGGCATAGGACACACCCCCCCTGCCACTGGGGGACATGTATCAATGCAAAAATATTTTTTTTCTAAAAGATCGTTATTACAGGAGCAGTGATTTTAACTACTTCAGCCCCGGAAGATTTTACCCCCTTCCTGACCAGAGCACTTTTTTGCGATTCGGCGCTGTGTCGCTTTAACTGACAATTGCGCGGTCGTGCGACTTTGCACCCAAACAAATTGACGTAATTTTTTTCCCACAAATAGAACTTTCTTTTGGTGGTATTTGATCACCTCTGCGGTTTTTATTTTTTGTGCTATAAACCAAAAAAGAGCGACAATTTAAAAAAAAACTATATTTTTTACTTTTTGCTATTATAAATATCCCCCAAAAATATATAAAAAAAACGAATTTCTTCCACAGTTTAGGCCGATACGTATTCTTCTACATATTTTTGGTAAAAAGAAAATTCGCAATAAGCGTATATTGATTGGTTTGCGCACAAGTTATCGCGTCTACAAAATAGGGGATAGATTTAATGGCATTTTTATTATTCTTTTTTTTTTTTTAGTAATGGCGGCGATCTGCGATTTTATACCATGACTGCGACATTGCGCCACACAGAAGAACACTTTTGACACTATTTTGGGACCATTGGCTTTTATACAGCGATCAGTGCTATAAAAAATGCACTGATTACTGTGTAAATGTCACTGGGAGGGAAGGAGTTAGACATTAGGGGGCGATCAAGGGGTTAACTGTGTTCCCTCGGCATGTTCTAACTGTAGGGGGGATGGGCTCACTAGAACATGACAGAGAGCGGTTGACAGGGAGCAGTAGATCCCTGTGATGTTGCTAGGCAGAACAGGGAAATAACTTATTTACATCTCCCCGTTTTGCCTCTCTGTGCCACGAGCGCAGCCCACTGGCAGACATCAAGTCTGTGGGACCTGCGGGCACACACCCGTGGCGCGCAGCCACTAGCTGCGGATGACGCAGTGACGTACCGGTACGTCGTTTTGTGCACCCGTGTCACTTTGCCAACGTATATCAGCATAAGCCAGTCGGCAAGTGGTTAACGATGCTTAAAGTGAAACAATAAAAATGAAAAATTCCTTTAAATATAGTGCCTGGGGGGTCCCCTTAGTCTGCCTGTAAAGTGGTGCATGTATAGAACCTGCTGCAGCAAAAATTACATTTATTAAAGAAAAAATTATTGTTAAATCACATTTAAATTGCTGGCAATACAATACCATTTCCGGCAAAAGAAAAATGTTAAAAAAAAAAAATATATATATATAAAAAAAAAAAAAATATATATATATATATATATATATATATATAATATATAATAAAAATGTATAATATGAAGGATAATGTTACGCCTAGTAAATAGATACCAAACATGTCACGCTTTAAAATTGCGCACGCCCGTGGAATGACAACAAACTACGGTAGTTAAAAATCTTCATAAGCAACGCTTAAAAATTGTTTACAGATTACCATTTGAGAGTTATGCCCCGTACACACGGTCGGATTTTCCGACGGAAAATGTCCTATCGGACAATGTTGTCGGAAATTCCGACCGTGTGTAGGCTCCATCGGACTTTTTCCGTCGGATTTTCCGACGGACAAAGTTTTATCTCCTGCTCTCAAATTTTCCGACAACAAAGTCCTATCGGACTTTTTCCGATCGTGTGTAGCGAATTCCGACGGACAAAGTGCCACGCATGCTCAGATCACATTACAAGACCAAAGCTATTGGCTACTAGCCTCTACGTAGTCCCGTCGTACGCAACAAATGTCACCACGTTCAGAATGATTGGATTTTCCGACAACTTTGTCTGACCGTGTGTATGCAACACCAGTGTCGGACAAAATCCGTCGGAAAAAATCCGATGGATTTTGTGGTCGGATTTTCCGACCGTGTGTACGGGGCATTACAGAGGAGGTCTAGCACTAGAATTATTGCTCTCGCTCTAATGTTCAAAGTCATACCTCACATTAGTGGTGCAAAGATTGTTTACATATGCATGCGCGACTTCTATATGCATTCACTTATGCATGCGAGCAGCCACGGAGGAATGGAGGCACTTTACAGTTTTTTTTTCTTATTTAGTTTACTTTTTTATTTTATTTTTTTACACTGCCCTTTTTTTGATCACTTTTTGTCCTATTACAAGGAATGTAAACATCCCTGAATTAGAAATAAGGATGACAGGTCCACTTCATGGAGACATGTGGGTTCAAAAAGACCCTAAATCTTTTCTTTACCTTTAAATAAGTTACATAATAGTTTTTTTTCTTTTTTAAATCACTAAATATACATTATTTTGTGTTTCGTGTAAGTGCCCATCCCCTCTAATTTTCTGAGGTGAAAAAGAGGGACACAACACGCACCCTTTCCAGGCCCCCATTTACACAGACCAGGAAGTACTATAGGCCAAAAATCGATTTGTTAAACCCACAATTTTTTTTTTTCCCACCAATACTCCTACTTTTTACTGCTTTTTAAAAAAAAATTCAATAATTGGACAAAATCGTTGGTGTAATATAACATTTTTGGTAGTTAAATTGCTCATTTTGTAGAGAGGTCTACCCCTGGGGGCTGTGAATTAAAGGGGGAGTAAAGGACATTTTTTTTTTTTTTTAAATAACAAACATGTTATACTTACCTCCACTGTGCAGCTCGTTTTGCACAGAGTGGCCCCTGAATCTGCTCTTCTGGGGTCCCTCGGCGGCTGTCTCGGCTCCCCCCCCGCAAGTACTTCTCACCTAAATGCGAGCTCCCTTGCATGGTGTGGAGTACTTGCGGGCATGCTCCCGTGACACAGCCGGCGGCTACAGCCGCTCGCTGTATCACTCGGCCCCGCCCCCTGGCGCGCCGCGTCATTGGATGCGATTGACAGCAGCGCGAGCCTATGGCTGCGCTGCTTTCAATCCATCCACTCTAGCCAATCAACGGGGCCAGGGTGAGTGGCGAAGAGGATGTCGGGGGCGAGTGCGGGACTTTCGAGGGGGTCAGGTACCGTATATACTCGAGTATAGGCCGACCCGAATATAAGCTGAGGCACCTAATTTTACCACAAACAACTGGGAAAACTTATTGACTCGAGTATAAGCCTAGGGCGAGAAATGCGCAGCTACTGTAAGTGGAAAAGAGGGTCAACAATGCCATTTGCAGCCTCACTGTGCCCATGCAGATGGACACAGTTGACCAATTTGGGGCCCTGTATCTCGGGGTCACTTAGTGCTAGGAACCCCATCTTTGGATATATTGTAGCGCTAATTCCACTGGGTTGGCACAAAAAATTGGGATTCCTAGCCCCAAGTGGCCTTGAGATACGGGCCCCCAAAGTCGGGTCGGACATTTTTTTTTTTGCTGCAGAAAAGTGCTTGACTCAAGTATAAGCGGAGGGGGGCACTTTCAGCACAAAAAAATGTGCTGAAAAACTCGGCTTATACTCGAGTATATATGGTAAGTAAAACGGGGGGCTGGGGGGGCGGTATAGTCAGATGTTTTTTCACCTTAATGCATAGAATGCATTAAGGTGAAAACATTTTTACCTTTACAACCCCTTTAAATTGTAAAGACTACGATGAAGTGGTCAGGAGGACTTGACTAAGTTGGTGGTGTGCACCACCATTGGTTGGCTTGAGTGAACTTGGGACCCTAGAGCTGGGTTAGGAATACTGTGAAGGAGAAGGGCATGTTTGATGAAAAATATGAAATTCATTGGTAAAATGTCAAAAACAACAAAAATTCTATCCTTAGTCTTAAGATGTTTACATGAACCTTGTTGACCTATGAAGTCTTTCCTAAATCTTCAGCAACCATTGTACCAATTCTTTCTCCGTTGTGGCCCAGGATCCACTGCTTCTGGTTTTCATTCACATGGTTTCAAGGACACTCTACGGTTACATGGCTGGAGCTCTTTTCATCGATGCTTTGTTCACATGGTGCCAAGGTCACACAGTGAGAAGGTCTGCTCCCTAACCTCTCATTACATGGAGACACCCCTTTGCCACCAAGCACATAGTTTCTGTTCTGGCCCCACCTGTTGGATCAGCTTTGGGAACCAAACTCATGGCCTTCAAGATTCCACATGCACCACCCTACGTGCTGCACCACAGACCAGGAGGCACAAGCCGGACAGCACTGCCTATACATCCTAAATTCCTCCAAGATTCAAGCGGCAAAGTGTAGTAACCCATAGCAAACGATATGAAGAGGATTGGGTGCTATTGGTTTCAGCAGTTTGTACAACGTTAATAAATAAAGATAACAAGCTGTGGAATTGAACGCATGACTGTGTCAATAGTGAGCTCACCAACATACCCCCAAGGCTATAATCTCATATGTTGTCCGGCTTTCCAAACCAGAGTTGTAATATAATGACTGTGACGGAACGTCCCTACACTCCTCTTGAGTGCGTTCGTCATATATCACTTCCTCCCAGTCTGGATACGGATATCAGATATTCCAACCGCTCCCAAGCACCAAACAAGACAAGACTTGCTTAGTTGCTCAACATGGACTGTTTTATTACAAAGCCAAACTCACATTTATACACAGTAGGAGAGGAGGCCCCCCCTCCTGCTCATATTACTCTAACAATACACCTGTAACAACTTAACATAAACTAATTAACTAATCCCTTTAAGCAGCCGATGTGACTCATCAGGATTTCACTACAAGTCAGACTTGTTGTCACCGAGCTAAACACAGTTGATTATAAATTATCATAATTACCATCACAAGACATTTTATCACAATAGCAGGAGACCACCAGTAACAGACGGACCGTCTCCTGCATTGTACAGAGGACAATGTGATCAGCTCTCTCAATTAACATCTTGAGTTCATGACACTGGCATCTGAGAGTGTATGTCCCAACAGCATGAGACCGCACACATTATATATACACATATATACAGCATTGAATCTGACTGGGGTTGGGGTTCTCCTTCACCCTGTGCCCCTTAAAATCCAGGGCCCATAATCAGTTGGCAGGAGGCTCGCATTTAGTCCTCTCAAAAAGCCTGTGTCCCGGCTAGGTCTGTCACAATGACATACCACATGATCAGTGGATTAATGCTCATACATTGTACTAAATTGCCACCATGTAACAAAAACTAGTCTCCCAGTTGACCTTCTAAAGGATATTCCCATCTGGTAAAACTGCATTTTCAAGAATACGTTATCTTAATTGCTGCTTGTAAAGTACAAAAACCCAAAGCAACCATAATGAAAGTTGATTGTATATTATTCTTCAGTTTATGTTACTTTAGGAAATGAACCATTAAAAAGTAGTTGCTTGAGGATTTGAACTTGCAAACTTTTTTGTGAGATCAGCTGCATACATGCAGGGACATTGTATCAGACAGTATGTGTACCTTAAAACTAGACCTTTAATATCATAAAGTAACACATGACTAGGGGCTTAATATTTGAATATTTGACTAAATTGCTACCATCAGACCATAGACTAGACTAGTCTGCCACTTGGCCTAGAGGCCAATTTGGTAAAACTGTTCTTTCAAGAGTCCATTGCCAGGAACCACGGAGAACTATCTCAAATGCTACCTACAAAGTGCAATAATCTATAGCAATTAATAAGAAATGATAAGACCTCTGAAAGTTGATTGGTTGCTTTAGATTTTTTTT
>CM053038.1:50318330-50335189 GCA_028564925.1 Lithobates sylvaticus | reverse complement strand
TGAGCAAATTTTATCACTTCAATATAAACCTTTACAAAGTGTATCTGGGATTCCCTTCAGTATGGTTCGCATTGCTTTGTCAAGCTTTGACCATGACTGGGGCCCTTATGGTATGTGACTGCAGTTAGGGTTCCCAGACTGTCCGAAGGGATGAGAAGGGTACAGAATATGGGCCCAATGTAACCATATCTGGGAGGGGGTCATGAATCTCTGTTGAGGGGTTCATTATTCTGTAAGTCCATGTGTGGGCTTAGTCAAGAGTAGCTGGGTAGTTTGTCCAGTGAGTTGAAGTCATGGAGGGAATCTGTAGGTGATCGGGTTGTGAATCATATTAGGATGTGGGGGTAAGGGGGGTTAGCAAGGGGTAGAAGGGGAGTGAGGGGGTGAGGGGAAAGTAGGGAGGAAGAGGGAAAAAACGAGAGGGGAAGAGTATAAGAGGAAAGCCCGTCTCTGACTGCCCACCTCCGGTCTTAGAGGATGGCAGAGGTTTCCGTTTAAGTTTCAAAAATGCCTTATGCCGCGTACACACGGTCGGAATTTCAGATGGAAACAGTCCGATGGGAGCTTTTCTTCGGATTTTTCGACCGTGTGTATGCCCATCGGTCTTTGTAATAACTCAGTTTATTGTATTTTAATATTATATCATGTGTGTGTGTATATATAAAATATGATTAAAGATTTATATATATATATATATATATATATATATATATATATATATATATATATATATATATATATATATAGATATAGATATAAATATAGATATAAATATATAGAAAGAAAAACGAGAATGTGTGATGTGAGGAAGATGTGTGGAAGGATAAACAACATCAAAGATGTATTGAAAGGTGGAATATATCACATGATTCATAAAAAATAATAAGAATTACATTGCTCATAGGCAATGAATATTTAAAGTACAAAAGTGTAAAATAATATTGTAGTTAATAAAGTGTGAAATTACATTGTGTAAAAACAATGGATATACCAAAATACAAAAATGTATGAACGGGTGTAATACGTGTCATGATTGGTGAAAATACAAATAACATTGCTAATAAGTAATGGGTATATAGGGTATATGGGTATATAGTGAAATAAAGTGTTGACAGACTGATAAACGTGTCAATAACTAAGACACAAATAATAACCTGCTGAGAAGCAGGAATGTTGACAAAAGTGCAAAATGTGAAAATCAAAAAATTACCTCAATGAATAAAATGACTAATGTCATTTTTGGGGGTTCAAAGTAATTCTCTAGCAAAAAAATATATTTTTTCAAGTAAACAAAAAGTGTCAGAAAGGGCTTTGTCTAAAGCCCCATACACACGGTCGGACAATCCGCGGACCAGGTCCGTCGGACCATGTCCATCATACTTTGTCCGATGTTGGTTTTGCGTACACACGGTCGGACAAAGTTGTCGGAAAATCCGATCATTCTGAACGTGGTGACGTTTGTTGCCTACGACGGGACTACGTAGAGGCTAGTAGCCAATAGCTTTGGTCTTGTAATGTGATCTGAGCATGCGTAGCACTTTGTCCGGTCGGACAACCGTACACACGATCGGATTTGGTGTGATCGGACCGTGTTGACGGCCAAGATTTCCAGCAGGAGATAAGACTTTGTCCGTCGGTCAAACCGACGAACACTGTCCGATGGTGCATACACACGGTCTGATTTTTCAACAACCTTGTCCGATCGGACAGAATCCATGAAAAAGTCCGACCGTGTGTATGGGGCTTTAAAGTGGTTAGAAGAGTGGTAGATGTGTGGCATAAGCTTCTATTGTTGTGCATTAAAATGCCAAGACAGTTCAAAACCCCCCAAATGACCCCTTTTTGGAAAGTAGGCACCACAAGCTATTTTCTGATAGGCATGTTGAGTCCATGGACTATTTTATATTTTGCCACAGGGGAAATTACAATTTTTTTTTTGCACAAAGTTGTCACTTAATTATATATTGCTCGAATGTGCCATGGTTATATGTGAGATTACACCCAAAAATACATTCTGTTGCTTCTCCTGAGAACGGGGATACCTCATGTGTGAGACTTTTTGTGTACCCCAAAAACGCACCGCTCCTCACCGGACTTGCCCACACACAAACGGACTTTCCGGCGGACTAAGTCCGACAGACAATCCGCCGGACTTTCTGCGGAGGTCCGCCGGACTTTCGAAATGAACGGACTTGCCCACACAGGGAGTAAAGTCTGTTCATTTTGAACGTGACTCGAGGTACGACGGGACTAGAGAAGGCAGTCAATCTCGCTGCTTTGATCGGCGAGATTGACACCTTGCGAGCCCGGTCGGCTGGTATGGATTTTGAGGGTAACCCGCCTACGCCGGAAAAAGGGCGTGGGGGTCCCCCCCAAAGTCCATACCAGACCCTTATCCGAGCATGCAGCCCGGCCGGTCAGGAAAGGGGGTTGGGACGAGTTGCCCCCCTCCTTAGCCGTACCAGGCCACATGCCCTCAACATGGGGGATAGGTGCTTTGGGGAAGGGGGGCGCCCTGCGGCCCCCCCACCCCAAAGCACCTTGTCCCCATGTTGATGAGGACAAGGGCCTCTTCCCGACAACCCTGGCCGTTGGTTGTAGGGGTCTGCGGGCAGGGGGCTCATCGGAATCCCGGCCCCCCACCCTATGTGAATAAGTATGGGGTACCCCTACCCATTCACCTGGGGAAAAAAAGCCAATAAAATAACACACTAGACAGGTTTTTAAAGTAGTTTATTAGGCAGCTCCGGGGGTCTTCTTCCGACTTCGGGGGTCTCTCTGCGCTTTCCGGCCTCTTATACCGGTCTCTGGTTCTTCTCCCGCTCTCCGGTTGTTCTGCCGGGCTCCTCCGCTATCTTCTTTCAGCTCTTTTACTAGCGTTGGCCCAGGCTTCTGGTTTGCCGTCGCCTTCTTCTTCTTCCTTCTTCTCTTCTTCTGATGTTGACTCAACACTCTCTCCCGCTGTAATGGCTTGTGCGACGTGCGCAACGACTTATATAGGCATGGGGCGTGGTCACAGGGTGATGTCACACGGTGACCCCGCCTCTTATGACGTCAATTCCCAGAGCATGCTGGAAGAGAGCGTTGTGTCAACATCAGAAGAAGAGAAGAAGGAAGAAGAAGAAGGAAGGCGACGAACCAGAAGCCTGGGCCAACGCTAATAAAAGAGCTGAAAGAAGATAGCGGAGGAGCCCGGCAGAACAACCGGAGAGCGGGAGAAGAAAGGGGGCTCCCGGATTCTGATAAGCCCCCCGCCCGCAGACCCCGACAACCAACGGCCAGGGTTGTCGGGAAGAGGCCCTTGTCCTCATCAACATGGGGACATGTTGAGGGCACACGGCCTGGTACGGCTCAGGAGGGGGGGCGCTCGCTCGTCCCCCACCCCCTTTCCTGACCGGCCGGGCTGCGTGCTCGGATAAGGGTCTGGTATGGACCTTGAGGGGGACCCCCACGCCGTTTTTTCGGCGTAGGGCTTCCCCTTTAAATCCATACCAGGCGACAGGGCTAGCAAGGTGTCAATCTCGCCGATTGAGGCGGCGACATTGACTTCCTTTGCTAGTCCCGTATACCTGGAGTCACATTCAAAATAAACAGACTTTACTCTGTGTGTGGGCAAGTCCGTTCATTTCAAAAGTCCGGCGGACCTCCGCCAAAAGTCCAGCGGATTGTCTGCGGGACCTAGTCCGCCGGAGAAGTCCAGTCATGCGTGGGCGTGTGTGGGCAAGTCCGCTCATTCAGAAAGTCTGGCAGACCTCCGCTGGAAAGTGGATTGTCAGCCAGACTAAGTCCGTCGGATAGTCCGAGCGTGTGTATGCGGTGTAACATGGCTCTCGTGGTAGATGCGTTTGTTAGTGATTCAAGCCAGTCAGGAACTATATTTAAGGGCATGGTAGCCCATTTTTATTAAAACGGCAAATGAAAGTCTGTGACATAAAGGTTTCCCACACAGGGGTTCTTCTCCAGCAAATAAACACTCAGAAAATGCTAGCCCACCTGGCCCTTTAGCAGTACCTCTGCTTTTTGTCCTCGTCACACAGGCCACAGGATTCCTCAATGGGGATGGCTTCTCTTTAGCGCCCACAGCTTCGCTCTGGCCTTGGTCCTCAGGCTGTTGCACTGCCTCTTGCAGTCGCACGTTCTGGCTGCCTCCTGCAACCTCTCTGACTCCTGGAGACCTCCTGTCTCTCTGGGTGTGGAGCAGTCTCCAACTGTGAGCCAAAAAGTCTTCCCATACTCTCATTATAAGTGCTGTGCTCACCTGAGCACACACCCTGCTGGTAATTTACAAAGTCTGGACACAGGGTTGGAGATCCCGTCCCACCCAAGACACTATGGAATGTCCAAACTACAGAGCCCCATGACCGAATACCAAAACCTGGAGAAAGCTGCAAAAGCAGTTTTCTCCAGTCCACATTTATGCTCTGTAGCCTTGCACCAAGCAAATGTGCATACCCTGTGTCCCCCAAATTATCAATTTTACCTTGACAGCATCTTCTACTGTCACAGCGGCATTAGAAATCCTGAAGACGGTGATTGTTTTTTGGGGTCCTGTAAGCAGCTAGGCTCCCAAAAAGTCCAACACATACTCAGTAGAAGCAGCAGAATGTATTTTGGGGTGTAATTTCACATATAACCATGGCATGTGTGGGCAATATATCATTTCAGTGACAACTTTGTGTAATTTTTTTTTGTCATTTTTCAATCGCTTTTGACAAAAAATAAAATATTCAATGTTCTCAAGAAGCCTCTCAGCAAATTCCTTGGGGTGTCTACTTTCCAAAATGGGGTTATTTGGGGGGGGGGGGGTGTTAACTGCCCTGCCATTATAGCACCTCAAGAAATGAGATAGGCAGTCATAAACTAAAAGTTGCATAAATTCCAGAAAATGTACCCTAGTTTGTAGACACTATAACTTTTGCGCAAACCAATAAATATACGCTTATCGATATTTTTTTACCCGAGACATGTGGTTGAATACATTTTGGCCTAAATGTATGTATACAATTTAGTTTATTGTATTTTTATATAACAAAAAGTAGAAAATATCTTTTTTTTTTCAAATTTTTTTTTTTTTGTATTTTTTTGTTTATATAGCAAAAAATTAAGACGGCAGAGGTGATCAAATGCCACCAAAAGAAAGTTGGTGGAAAGTTGTGGGAAAAAAGGATGCAAATTTAGTTTGGGTATAGCATTGCATGAAGGCGCAATTACCAGTTAAAGCAGCGCAGTGCCAAATTGTAACGAGTGCTCTGACCAGGAAGGGGGTAACATTTTCTAGGGCTGAAGTGGTTAAAATATAGGCACCACATTGGCCCTATGCCAATCCAGTGGTACTATTCCAGTCATTAAATAGTCCCTAAAAATTTGTAACAATGGCTGTGAAATGACAGAACTCAATTCTTTTAGGACACGTGGGTGGATGTCATCTGGTCCAGGTGCTTTATCCACTTTTATTCTGTCTAAATATTTCTGGACCAGATCACTTATGAGCCATTGTGGATCATTTGGGGCTGTGTCACTACCACCCCCATTATGGACATGAGCCCCCCCACGCCTCTTTTGTATACACAGAGCTGAAGAAATTATTTAATAAAAATGCCTTTTCTTTGTCCCCAGTCACCCCACTCTAGATTATAATATTTTTCTGACTAAATTCTATTTTCTGGAGTTTTTTTTATAAATTATCTGATATAAATGATTCCAATAAAGAGAAATGAGTTCCATTCATGTAGAGAATAGTTACATTCATTCCTGGGGGAGAAATTCCTTTTCTTCTGGTAACATTCTTCTCTTCTACAGATTGTCCACTAATCACCTTACAGACAGTTCCTGCCCCCACCTGGCATCTGCAATAAGAAATAACCAGACACTGAGGACACTGGACCTGTGTGGGAACAATCTGGAGGGTCCTCATTTCAGGGATCTGATGGAAGCTCTGACAACAAGCCGGATAGAGAAATTACTGTGAGTATAACAGGACTGACTGAGACAATAATATCCTGGGACAGTTTTATATCTAAACCAAATAATAATATATAAATATGATAATAATAAATATAAATAAATGGTCTTTGCCAGGTTTTGGAATTACGGAGATATATGCATGAAGAAATTGAGGATGGGGGACAGTACCGTGAAGTAGGGAAGTAAAAAGAGAAAGTAAATGTGGGCTCAAAATTGGCAGAAAGGCTTTATAGTATGAGTAAGGCAGGTCATCCGGGCCAGGGGACTTTTGAGTAGGGAGGTTTTTAACTACTTCAGCTAATTCTTCAGGGGTGATTGCAGAGTTCAGAGAAGAAAGGTGGTCAGGGGAGAGTGTGGGCAAATGTAGTGAGTTAAAGAAGGAGTCGAATTTCTCCTGTGTAAAATTGTAGTTTGTAGGGAGTTATATAATTTGTGGTAAAATTCTCCAAAAACTTTGGACATGGTGACAGGGCAGTAGGTAGGAGTACCGTCAGTTTGTCTGAGGAAGTCTGGGGATGAGAGAGAGGGGCGGGGTTTCAGCTTATTCACTAACATTCTGTGGGGTTTATTAGAATATTCAGAACATTTTTGTTTGGACCACAAAAGGGATTTATCAATCTTTTTCATATCCAGCAACCTGAGTTGGTTTTGGAGAAAAGTAATGGTCCGGAGCCTAGCCACCGTAGGGGAAGACAGCAAGAGGCTCTCAGCTTTACGAAGTTTGGATAGGATAGAGGAGCGTTGAAACGCTGCATCTTTTTTCAGACGAGAACCAGTAGCAATGCAATTTCCATGAAAGATGGCCTTATGGGCCTCCCATAGAGTGGAGGGCCCAAAACCGTATTCTTATTAAGCTGGAAGTATTCAACCAGGCCGCTGGACAGAAGATCTCTAGTTTCAGGGATACGGAGGAAGGTCTCATTGAGGCGCCAATGACAAGTTCTGGGAGAGGAGGAGGAAAGGGAAATATCTAGGTGTACAGAGGAATGATCTGACCAGGTTATAGGGTTAATTTCAGAGGAGACCACGGACGTCAAAAGGGGTGAAGAGATAAAGAAGTGGTCTAGTCTAGAGTAAAGTGCGTGGGGTGTTTAACCCGCCAAATGTCCAGGAGGTTTTTGGCTCTAATGAGTTTGCGGAAAGATTTGGAGAGGTGGTCAGACATAGATGAAATTGTGGGTGAAAACAATACGTGTCTGTCTTTACTGGGTGACATGGTCATATTGAAATCTCCGCCTATTACCCTAAAAGGTTGTGAAAATGAGTCTAGCGTGTCAAACATGTTGGTGAGGAACTGAACCTGACCAGAATTAGGAGCATAGACATTAAATATAGTGAGGAGTTGAGTGAGAAATGAGCAGTCTAGTATAATAAATCTGCCCTGGGGGTCCAGGTGAGAGGATCTAACTCTTAAGGGGCAGGAACGTTTAATTAAAATTGCTACGCCTGCTCTCCCAGATGGGTCAGAGGCCATAAAGGATATTGGGAATTGTTTACTAGCAAATTTAAGGGATCCCCCTTGACGGAAGTGAGTCTCTTGGATCAAAATCACATCAGCCCTGGAAGCTTTAAACTCTTTCAAAGCCATCCATCTCTTTTGAATAGAGTTTAAACCTTTCACGTTACAAGTTAAGAATTTCAATGCCATAATCTTTCAACCTGGTGGATAAGCTTGAGATACGTTTCAGAACACACATTATATAAGAGATTCCATGGTGCGAGGGTCACATAGTATGTAAAGGAGAGCATAACATTCAGTATAACAGTAGCATTGTAACTGAGAAGTAACCAGTCTAGCAAATTTAGCAGCAACAGGTCCAGAAAAAAAGACCTGAGGAAAACAAAAATCAGAAACAAAAATGAATAGAACTGTACTATTTTCAAAAAGAAGCCTGGGAGGCCGAGCACCTCCAGGAAACCCAGATCTAAGCCTGGGACTGGAAAAGGGTGCATGGGGGCTGCCAGGTATGGAGAGGACGGTCCCCCGTCACCTTCCAATGCATCAAGGCCTGGACCCCAAACTAAAAACTGTGGCAACAAACAAATTCTTGGGCCAGGGTTACATTAAAACAACAGGCAATACACCCCACGGGCAAGGGGCGACCAAACCCACTCGAAAAGAGATGGGTTAGACAGGAACATCAAAAAAGAAACAAAAAATTGGTAACCAAGGCTGTAGCCTTGTGTATGTATTTTCAGGTCGGGAATCTGGAAGAGCGCCTCTGTGGTGTGAAGTTGGATTTAGATGGCTTCTGCCGCGCCGGGGTCCAGATGCGGCTTGGAGCTGTCAGTGGTTTAGGAGTAGCTGGAAGCGGCCCAGGATCTTCATCGGGGAGAGGCGGTAGGCCTAAGTTACGTAGGAAGTTGTCACTTTCATGGAGATCACGTAAAGAGTATTGTATGCCTTCACGAGATGCAGAGAGGCGAAATGGGAACCCCCAACGATACACGACCTTGTGGGTCTGAAGATGGAGTGTCAACGGACGTAGATTTCTTCATTTGGCTAGGGTGATAGGCGAGAGATCACTAAAAATCTGTATCTTGGAACCTTTAAAGTCCAGCCTAGATTGGTTGCGGGTAGCAACAGTGAGTGCCTCTTTACTGTCGTAATAATGAAATCTGACAATCACATCCCTCGGGTTGGCTCCGTTGGGGGGTTTAGGGGCTAAAGATCTGTGAGCTCTGTCTAGGCGCCAATCAATGTCGGGGATGTTGGGGGCCACCACATTAAACAAGCTTAAAAGATAGGAGCGAAGGTCTCTGTCTTCTACTACTTCAGGAATACCTCTGATTCGCAAGTTCTGTCTGCGTTCCCTATTTTTGAGGTCTTCCTGTTGCGCTTGAAGCTGTGTAATTGAGTGTTTCATGGTGGAATTGTCCTCTTCAAGGACTTGGACATACTGTACAAGCTCATCGAATTTGGATTCTAAAGTGTCCGTGCGTTCTCCCAGTTGGCCTATTTCTCCCCTCAGTTCTTTGGCAAGTTTACTCACCTCTTGAGCAATGTTATGAGTTATGGCCTGGAGTAACTATTGTAGTTTGGTATCAAGTATGTCGGCCGTCAATGGGGAATGTGACCCCTGTACACGTGTAGGAACGGTATCAAAGAAAGTACCTGTCACAGGCTCGGAGCATATTGGAGGATCCGGCGCTACATGTTGGCTGCTTGGGGTTGCGGAAGAGGGCCTATTTACGTAGCGGTCCATGGTGGAGGGGGCCCGATGTTGAAGTGCTGCGGCGTAGGTCTGTCTTTGGTCTCCAATCTAGCCCATGGGGTGCGCACCCATTTCAGGAGTTTGAGGTGGTAACTCCCGGAGCTAGCAGGGCTTCCGATCAATCAGCGGGAGTTCCGGGGAGGCAGCGGGGGACAGAGCAATAAGTTCACTCGTCTGTCATCCCCAGAAGCCACCCATGCATCCAATGCAAGAAAATGATGTGTCCATTATGGGGAGGGGGGGGTATTCGTGGCTGCTGTACTCTGTGTTAGTACTCTTCCTGCAGGGTGGGTGGAGGATACAGGCAGCTGGGAGCAGAGAAGGGTATATAGGGGTAGAGCAATGTTCAAATTCAATAGAGGGTGGAGTAAGATGGCCGCCGTATGCTAGGCTTGAGCTGGTATTTCTCTTGCAGGCTTTTGAGGGGAAGGATCTGTGGGTGATAGGGGTGGTCAGCGGTAGGGGGAACAGGCTCCAGAGGCTGCAGATTTTCTGGATTAGCCAGGGGGGCCCGGATTACAGCTGTACCCTGTGGCCTGGTGTAGCAAGATGGCCGCCGCTTCCGAGGCTAGGCCGGAGCCTGTGCGGTATCTACACCGCCCGGACTCCTCCCGGGCCAATCTGCCTTGGTATGGGTGGATTGGTTGGTTCCCGTCCCGCCGATTACGGAACTCAAGCCCGGGGACGCCGGAGGCCTTACAGGCCGCAAGATGGCGGCGGCCTTCTGCTATGTGGGGCAGGCCGCGCTCCAGAAAAAAGGCCTAATCGGCAGGTCGGGCCTCCAAATTTCCCCTGGGGCTGGTGGTATAGGGGTCTAGCAGCAGCCGGGGTGAGTTTTTGAGGCTCACCTTGGTCTCTTTTGTGCGGGATGGAGGTGGATTTCGTGAGGGCTGGCGGAGCTCTCCAGTGGCACGTCCGTTCCCCTCGACTTCCGGGCACGCCCCCCTTCATCTTACACATCTCTTACTAAACCTCTATAACTGCTGAAATCCTTTTTTTTCTGGATGGATTCTTGTGGAAATGTTTTGCCAGCAATCCCATTTTTTTTTCAAGGGAAGAGAAATCCGAGGTTTCCATAGAAATGTCAGGACAAGATTCAGTCCCCTTCTCATAGTTCCTGCATGATGCTAAGCACACTGTAGGCCAACCAGCCTCCCACACTGACTCCTCTCTGAATATTCCTGTCTGTCGTGGCAGTTTGTATTACAGACATTTATTAAGTCAGATATGTTATTGTGATTGGCTAATAGCCTATTAAAGTGATTGTAAAGTGATCGTTTTAAAAAAAAAAATAACAAACATGTCATACTTACCTCCACTGTGCAGCTCGTTTTGCACAGAGTGGCCCGATCCTTCTTTTCTGGGGTCCCACAGCAGCTCTCAGATAACCCCCCAGGAGAAGCGCTCTACCGAGGGGGTTACATTTGCATCCATAGACACGAATGTCGGACTCAGCCCCGCCCCCCCGGCGCCTGCGTCATTGGATTCGATTGACAGCAGTGGGAGCCAATGGCTGCGCTACTATTAATCTATCCAATCAAGAGCCGGGGACCCCATGGAGAGAGGGACAGCGCGTCCCCGCCGAAGAGATGAAGGGGCTCAGGTAAGTAAAATGGGGGGGCCTGTGGGGGCGGTGACTGCCAAGTGTTTTTTTCACCTTAATGCATAGGATGCACACGAGAGTTTACAACCCCTTTAAACTATCTGGTGGCAGCTGATTTGGGGTGTAACAAATTCCATAGTTAACTAAACCCAGTGACAAGCACTCTGCTGGCACTTCGATTTTCCAGCTCTTGGGACCACAATCTGTGTGTATGGTGAGGCCGAGTGTCATCACGTATCATGCACAGTGAGGTTTTAGTTTGGCCATTCAGAGCCACTGTTAGAAATCACGGGGCCCTGTACAGCCTACCCCCCCCCCCCAAGAATATCGAAACATTATTTTCACAAAAAATACACTAAAGTGATTATTAGAGGACACAAACATAATAATTACAAAATTCCTGCTAAATCTAAAAAATAAAACTGTTGAGTTAATAAATAAAGTTCTGTGTTTTGAGGAGGTATTGTGGCTCATTCACATGGGTGCTGTGATCTGTACAGTGTGAATCAGTGTTTTTTTTTGTGTGCAGGCAACTAGACATGCGCCATTCATTTAGTGCTGAATTTGTTTTTTAAGGAATTTCAACAAATTAGTAAATTTAGAAATATCTGAATTAACGTTTAATGAATTTATCCAAATATTCGTAAATTCGAATATTCTAAAATTTTGAAATCTTGAATTTCCAGATTATGAATTTACGAATTTAAAAATTTACGAAATTTGAAAATCCAAAAATCTGAATTTTCAAATTAAGAATTTCCGAATTTTGTCAATTCGTAAAATGTGTAAATTTGAAATGGGAAAATCCAAAAATTTGAAATGGGAAAATCCAAAAATCCGGAAAATCGAAAATCTGAAAATAAACAAATATTCAAAAGGACGAAAATGTGAAAATCTGATATAATAACTAACTAATAATAACCTAACTATTAAATTATAGGTTTTGGAATTTTCTTTCAAATTTGGCTGTTAGTGAAGGTAACGAATACGAATTTATCCGAAGTTACGAATTTTCCGAAATAACGAATGCCATATCTAAACAAATGGAATATAATGAATTAATAATAACAACTTTTTATTATTAATTAGTTGCATTCCATTTGTTTAGATAATAACATTTGTTATTTTGGATAATTCATAACTTTGGATAAATTTGTATTTGTTACATTCACTAACAACCAAAATTTGAAAGGAAATTCCAATACCTATAATTTAATAGTTAATTATTTTGAAATTTCGGATTTTCGAATTTACGAAATTTCTAATTTCTGGAATTAGAATTTTCGAATTTACGAATTTCCGTGTTTTAAATTTTCGAATTTACAAATTTATGAATTTCGATCAAAAAGAATAACATGAAAAACTGAGAAAAAAGAAAAACGAATGAAACTAAAACTAACAAATTTTTCGGCAGTACACATGTCTACAGGCAACCTTTGTTACTCTATGAGGACACAGCATCTGTACTAACACAGCCGCAGGTCCCAATCTGAGCGGAGTGTGGATGTAGGTGTACAGCTCCGAACAGACAGTGTGCATTCAGGGCCACTCACCTGCACACCTGTCAATTAGGAGCGGCGGTTGTGTTCGTACAGCTGCTGCATCCTCATAGTAAAAGGGGGCTCCAAATGTACAAACAGCTAATTCACAGAAAAAACCCGTGTGAATGAGCCATTTATTTTTAAATTTATTCATACTTTTTTTTAATGATTTAAAAAAATGGTTAAATAATTTTTTTTTATAATTTTTTTACAATTTGTATTAATTTTTACATTTTTAAAACTATTTTTTTACCATTTTTTTTGCAAAGCTGTTGGGGGGGTACATGGGTGACATATGAGGGGTCTAAACAGACCCCTGACATCTCACCTTTGAGACAGAGAAAGGAATTAAGGACACAGATTTCTTCAATTCCTTTCTCTGCAACCTCAGCTGCACTGAAGATGAATAGGATACAGAAGCTCCTCCCCATAAACGGAAGCATAGTAAACACAGTTTACTATACTGTAGTTATTAATGGACACAGGAGCGATCTGCACAGATCATCTACCGTGTCCATTCAGAAAAGAAAGGGTCAGTGAATTACATACAGTGCCTTGAAAAAGTATTCATACCCCTTGACATTTTCCACATTTTGTCATGTTACAACCAAAAACGTAAATGTATTTTATTGGGATTTTATGTGATAGACCAACACAAAGTGGCACATAATTGTGAAGTAGCATTTTTTTATATTTAATCACTTGCTGCCCGCCCTTTAGGCAAATGACGGTGGCAAAGTGGTTTCAAAATCCTGACTGGGCCCCCGGGGGCGCGCATCGCAACAAACGTTGTTGCGGGGTGTCAGTCTGATACTCCGCAACTACTATCTTGGTAAAGAGTCTCCGACGGAGACTCTTTGCCACGTGATCAGCCGTGTCGAATCATGGCTGATCACAGTGTAAATAGGAAGAGCCGGTGATCGGCTTTTCCTCACTCTCGTCTGTCAGACGCGAGTAGAGGAGAGCCGATCAGCTGACAGGGGGGGTCTGTGCTGATCGATTATCAGCGCAGCTCCCCCCCTGAAGATGCCCACACTGGACCACCAGGGACGCCACCAGACCACCAAGGATGCCCAGCACCAGGTATGCCACCCTAGACCATCAGGGATGTCAGTCAGTGCCCACAATGGATGCCAATCAGTGCCCACAATGGATGCCAATCAGTGCCCACAATGGGCATCACTGATTGGCATGCATTATTGTTTGGCACTGATTGGCATCCATCAGTACAATATAAAAAAATACAATGCCGCCAATCAGTGCCCATCCATGCCACCTATCAGTGCCCATCCATGCTGCCTATCAGTGCCCATCCATGCTGCCTATCAGTACCCATCAATGCCCATCTGTGCCGCCTATCCATGCCCATCTGTGCTGTCTATCCATGCCCATCCATGCCACCTATCCATGCAATCCGTGCCAGCTATCAGTGCCAATTTGTGCCACCTATCAGTGCCCATCCGTGTTGCCCATCAGTGCCACCTATCGTTGCCCATCAGTGCCGCCTATCAGTGCCACATATCAGTGCCCATCAATGCCACCTCATCAGTGCCGCCTTATCAGTGCCTGTCAGTGCAGCCCCATCAGTGCCCATCAGTGAAGGAGAAAACTTACTTATTTACAAAGTTTTGATACTGAAACAAAAAAAACATATTTTTTTTCAAAAATGTCAGTCTTTTTTTATTTGTTTTCCAAAAGAAAGCTCTATTTGTGGGAAAACATTATTTATGGTCGGAGCCCTCGGTCCTTAACGATGTGAAGGAGCAAACATAAACACGCCACAAGACAGACAACAAACTAGACCTGAAGTGTGCCCTGGTCTACCGTAAGGTAAGCCCTGGTGAGCTGCACCGTGAGGCCCTTTCTGCTAGGAGAGTAGTTAAGAAAAGGGCGCTTACCTGAGAAGTAATGGCTGTTTCTGTAGAGAAACGTGTTGGAGTGTTCTGAGAAGGGGAATGGGTGGGCGGGTACGGCGCGCTGGAACCGACACCGGCCTCGTGGAGAGGTCTGGTATGTATACCCTCCGGGCTCCTCCCATAATTGCAGGCCACCATGCTGGCCTTCCTATTTATGGTCGGAGCCCTCGGTCCTTAACGATGTGAAGGAGCAAACATAAACACGCCACAAGACAGACAACAAACTAGACCTGAAGTGTGCCCTGGTCTACCGTAAGGTAAGCCCTGGTGAGCTGCACCGTGAGGCCCTTTCTGCTAGGAGAGTAGTTAAGAAAAGGGCGCAAAGACTTGTTTTTAGGGAGGTAATGGTTTATTGTTTGGCAAAAGATTGTGAGACTGGTGGTGCCGTGAAGGTGGTGACTCAGACTAGGGTTAGTTGAGACCAGTGAGGGATGGCAGACATGGTCGAATCGGCTCCGGGTTCCTGGGAAAAGAACAACGGGAAATTGAATCGGGACAGAGCGTCAGCTGAGGTGTTACACTTGCCCGGGATGTGGACGCAGAGGACCTTGAACTGGTGTAGCAGGGATAATTGAACAAGCCTGCGCAGGAAGGCCACAATGGTCAAGGACCTGGACCGGCCTTTGTTTATGATGTCAGCTGTGGCCTGATTGTCGGTGGAAAAAACCACCGTCTGGCCTGCCCAACTGCTTCCCCAGGTTTGTGCTGCTGCCACTATTGGGTATAGTTCGAATAGGGAGGAGGACTGGCTGAAACCGGGGATTGCCAAGATTTCTGGCGGCCATGGACCGGCAAACCAGTGGGGGCCAAAAATAGCTGCGAAGCCCGTGGAGGCAGCGGCGTCAGTGACAATCTGGGGAGAAGAGGGAGATGCTGCCGGAATGAACATGGAAATGCCATTCCAGTCGGCCAAGAAGTGGTCCCACATGGAAAGGTCGGCTATGGCTGCCTGATCAAGTCTGAAGATCTGGTCTGGGTCTTGACATCCTGTGAGGAAAACTAGGAGGCGGGAGACAAAGGATCGTCCCTGAGGGATGACTCTTACTGCGAAGTTTAACATCCCGAGTAAGGACTGAAGTTGCCTCCTGGAGCACCCCTGGGTGGCCGTGAAGGAATGAATGACTTCCCTGATGCGAGTCAACTTGTCTGGTGGTAGGCTGGCCTGCATGGCCTGAGTGTCTAGTATGACGCCTAGGAAGGTGATGCGATGTGCTGGGCCTTCTATCTTCTTCTCCGCTATGGGGACATTGAGGTTGGAGAAGACCTCCCTTAGACTCATGAGGTCTACCGGGGGACGGTTGGGGTCTTCGATGAGCAGAAAGTCGTCCAAGTAATGGATCACTTTCTGACAGGATGCGTGGTGTGAGAGAATCCAGGACAGGGACTGTGCGAACGTGTCAAAGAGCCATGGGCTGCTTTTGGATCCAAAGGTCAGTTTCGTGGCGAAGTAGTACTGACCTTTCCACCTGACTCCGTGCCAGCGCCACAGACACGGCTGGATTGGTAGCAGCTTGAAGGCGTCTGCGATGTCTGCTTTGGAGAGCCAGGCGCCCTCACCTGTGTCTAGGATGGCCTGGATAGCAAGGTCGACAGAGGAGTATTTGAGAGAAAATTCTTGTGAGGGTATAAGGGAATTTAAACTAGGTGTGTGAGAAGAATAAGGCGCGGACAAATCATAAATTAAACGGAGTTTATTTGAAAACTTTCCTTTTACGAGCCCGATAGGGCTAACTCTCCAAACGGAAAACGGTGGGTGAGAGAAGGGGCCGATCATGTACCCTCGGTCAAGTTCGTTTCGTAGTAGGGTACTGAAGGCTTCCTCGTCGGTGGCTGCTGACAGCAGTTTTTTGCACTCGTGGGTGGTGTCGGGGAGTGTGATAAGCCCCGTGTGAAAGCCTGTGGTGAAGCCTTGTACCAGAAAGGCTGCTAGTGAGGGTGATGGGTGTGAGGTGAGGTAGGATTGCAGCCATCCGATATCAATACGGCTTAGTCAGGCTGAGCTGAGCTTATTGAGCCCGCAGGTGATCCTGGGGTGGGCTTTGCGGCAAATGAGGCAGACGTGGAGGAGTCTGCAACGTGAGAAGTTGCAGATCCCCAAGTTGAAATTATTGCATATCTGCGCCCCTCCTAAAGTTCGGATGGGCCGTCCGAGTTTGTCCTCCTGGGGGTGTGGTGGGGTTGCGTCTGAATACTGGGATGTGTGCGGGGCAGAGGGGAAGTTGGGGAGGCGTCTACCATCGGGTTCTGAACACCAATTGGCGGTGTGGGTGGAGGATTGGCAATTAGTGCAAAGTGGGGAGCGGAGGCCAGCGAAATGGCGACAGAAGAGTTCGGTGTCGATGGCGCTCCAGTCCGTGGTTGCCTGAAACTGACTGAGCTTGGCTGCTGCCTTTGCTGAAAAGGAGCGATGGTAGTCGTAGAAGGCGCTGCCTCCGTACTTGTACCCTAAATCTGTGACAGCATGAAGGTAGAGGTCTAGTTCTTCCCTCCTGTCGGGTTTGATGGAACAGATGACATCCCGAAACATGCCGAAAGCAAGTACGAACTCCGTGACCGTGAGCTTTCGTGTAAGCCTGTGGTCTTTTGCCTTCAAGATAACGGAAACGTCGCCCCAAGCGTA
>CM053038.1:50301157-50317865 GCA_028564925.1 Lithobates sylvaticus | reverse complement strand
CTGTGGCTTTGTCTCTTTAACCACCTCCATACTGGGCACTTAAACACCTTCCTGCCCAGACCAATTTTAAGCTTTCGGCGCTGTTGCACTTTGAATGACAATTGCGCGGTCATACTACACTGTATCAAAATGAAATGTTTATAATGTTTTCCCACAAATAGAGCTTTCTTTTGGAAAACAAATAAAAAAAGACTGACATTTTTGAAAAAAAATATGTTTTTTTTGTTTCAGTATCAAAACTTTGTAAATAAGTAAGTTTTCTCCTTCACTGATGGGCACTGATGGGGCTGCACTGACAGGCACTGATAAGGCGGCACTGATGAGGTGGCATTGATGGGCACTGATATGTGGCACTGATAGGCGGCACTGATGGGCAACGATAGGTGGCACTGATGGGCAACACGGATGGGCACTGATAGGTGGCACAAATTGGCACTGATAGCTGGCACGGATTGCATGGATAGGTGGCATGGATGGGCATGGATAGACAGCACAGATGGGCATGGATAGGCGGCACAGATGGGCATTGATGGGTACTGATAGGCAGCATGGATGGGCACTGATAGGCAGCATGGATGGGCACTGATAGGTGGCATGGATGGGCACTGATAGGTGGCATGGATGGGCACTGATTGGCGGCATTGTATTTTTTTTATATTGTACTGATGGATGCCAATCAGTGCCAAACAATAATGCATGCCAATCAGTGATGCCCATTGTGGGCACTGATTGGCATCCATTGTGGGCACTGATTGGCATCCATTGTGGGCACTGACTGACATCCCTGATGGTCTAGGGTGGCATACCTGGTGCTGGGCATCCTTGGTGGTCTGGTGGCGTCCCTGGTGGTCCAGTGTGGGCATCTTCAGGGGGGGAGCTGCGCTGATAATCGATCAGCACAGACCCCCCCTGTCAGCTGATCGGCTCTCCTCTACTCGCGTCTGACAGACGAGAGTGAGGAAAAGCCGATCACCGGCTCTTCCTATTTACACTGTGATCAGCCATGATTCGACACGGCTGATCACGTGGCAAAGAGTCTCCGTCGGAGACTCTTTACCGAGATAGTAGTTGCGGGGTATCAGACTGACACCCCGCAACAACGTTTGTCGCGATGCGCGCCCCCGGGGGCCCAGTCAGGATTTTGAAACCACTTTGCCACCGTCATTTGCCTAAAGGGCGGGCAGCAAGTGATTAAATATAAAAAAATGATGCACTGGCTTATCTCTCTAAGGACTGTTTCCACAAAGGTTATAGTCCTTCAGTGCAGAGCCAATTCCTAAGGCCTCCTTTCCGCTTGGTGGAGGATTTGTCACTGGGAAATTTTATCAAGATTCAACAGTCACCGGGTGTTCTCATCCACATCACCTCACACATTGATTTTGATATGAACTTTCATATATGTTTACTTATTTGTTGTGCTGCACCTATTTCCCTTTTTGCTTAAGGGTTAATCGCCTCCAGTTGCCCCACCCAACCCCTACCATGCCTGCTCCGCCCCTAATCCTGCCCCTATACACACCCTCGTAAATTCTCATGAAATTACACTTAAATGTTTTATGCAGAATTAAGTTACACAAATAATTATTAGCAACAACTGTATCACCGGTGCCCATCAACGCAGCCTCACCTGTGCCCATCAACATAGCCTCACCCCTGCCCATAAATGCAGCCTCACCCGTGTCCATCAGTTCAGCGTGACCAGTGCCCACTAATGCAGCCTCACCTGTTTCCATCATTGCAGCCCCACCAGTGCAGCCTCACCTGTGTCCATCATTGCAGCCTCACCTGTGTCCATCATTGCAGCCTAACCTGTGTCCATCATTGCAGCCTCACCAGTGCAGCCTCACCAGTGCAGCCTCACCTGTGTCCATCATTGCAGCCTCACCTGTGTCCATCATTGCAGCCTAACCTGTGTCCATCATTGCAGCCTCACCAGTGCAGCCTCACCAGTGCAGCCTCACCTGTGTCCATCATTGCAGCCTCACCTGTGTCCATCATTGCAACCTCACCAGTGCAGAGGGGGCGGCCGGATCATCATAGTGGAAGAGAGTGTGGAGGAAGAGGAGAGCCGGCTTGATCACAGAGCAGGGTTTGCCCGCTGTAACAGAATGCCGGTCCAATGCCAGGGCGCATTCTGTCTGTCAAAGGTGCTGGGTTAGGAGGGTGGGGCTGTGTGTGATGGCGTGCGGACTGCAATTCTAATGTAAGCTGTTAGAGCGGGCAAACCCCGCTCTGGGATCAAGCCGGCTCTCCTCTTCCTCCACTCTCTCTTCCTCTGGGAGAACAGCTCCATATCATACCCGCCTGTTTCCGTAGCTCGCCCCACCCGCTCCCAGGCAGCCCAGCTCCTCATCAGCCCTTATTTTCGACTTACAAAATGAGAGCAGGCGAGTGGAAAATTTGAGGGCTAAACTTCTCCACAACTGTTTCCCTGGCCTGTCTGGTGTGTTCCTTGGCCTTCCTGATGCTGTTTGTTCACTAAGATTCTCTATAAAACCTCTGAGGGCTTCACAGAACAGCTGCATTTATACTGAGATTAAATTACACACAGGTGGACTCTATTTACTAATTATGTGACTTCTGAAGGCAATTGGTTCCACTAGATTTTAGTTAGGGGTATCAGAGTAAAGGGGGCACCACACAAATGTAGAGAGGGGAAGCTGCGCCAAAAAATTAAACTAACATAGATTGAAAAACTACCGTATTTATCGGCGTATAACACGCACCGGCGTATAACACGCACCCCAAGTTTAGGAGGGCATTTTAAGGAAAAAAAGTTTTTAGGAGGGAAGTTTAGGGAAAAAAAAACTTACATTTAAGCGTCATTTGCAGCTTGCCCAGCGTCATTTGCAGCCTTGCCCAGCGTGATTTGCAGCCTTGCCCAGCGAGATTTGCAGCCTTGCCCAGTGCGATTTGCAGCCTTGCCCAGTGCGATTTGCAGCCTTGCCCAGTGCGATTTGCAGCCTTGCCCAGTGCGATTTGCAGCCTTGCCCAGTGTGATTTGCAGCCTTGCCCAGTGTGTATTGCAGCCTTGCCCAGTGTGTATTGCAGCCTTGCCCAGTGTGCCTTGCAGCTTGTCAGCGTCTGTGGCATGTTTAAATTTCCCGCCGGAGAAGAATGAGCGGGCGCCGCCATTAAAGACCGAGCACCTGCGGAAAAGCACGAGCCGTCTGTTCGGCTCCACTCGCAGTCCCGTCTCCCTGCTGTTTCGGAAGCGAGAGCAGGGAGGCTTGACTGTGAGCGGCGCCGAACAGTCAGATCGGCCTTTTTCGGCGGCGCTCGTTTGTTTTCGGCGGCACTCGTTTGTTTTCGGCGGCACTCATTTTTTTTTTGACGGCGGTCGCCATTTTTCGGCGCCGTTTAATTTTTTTTGGCACTTTTTTTTGGGGGGGATCGGCGTATAACACGCACCCACGACTTTCCCCGATTTTAAGGGGGAAAAATTGCATGTTATACGCCGATAAATACGGTATATGTGCCACACTAGATATAATGTCCTCAGTGGTAGGGATCTACACCACACCTAGGGACCTTAATGGCACCTAAGAATAACAGTCTCTGTCAACACAATATCCAAGGAACAATGGTAGAAACTGTCATAACAAAAATAAACCGTCTAACAATGTCCGAGTAGAAAGCGTATCAAATAGAAATAGTGGTGAAGGAGATGATCCTGGCGTCCAAAAGTGAAACAGATGAAGCACCTTGGTGACTTGAAAATAAAGGCAATGGTGAACACAGTGCCCGACACCCTCACACACTAGCTGCTTACCAGAAAGCAGAGATATGAAGGCTCTGCTATGACACTAAACGACCACCTGCTGCGCCTCCTCCTGATTTCCCGTGGTATCAATTGATACTCTGAGTAGTGAAGATTTGGGGGACCACTTGTTCACATAGGATCCATATCCTATGTGAACCTATCCTACACAAATGCCCCCCCCCACACTTTTCACATAATTATTTGTACCATTTATCATTTTCCGTCTACTTCACAATTATGTGCCACTTTGTGTTGGTCTATCACATAAAATCCCAATAAAATACATTTACGTTTTTGGTTGTAACATGACAAAATGTGGAAAAATGTCAAGGGGTATGAATACTTTTTCAAGGCACTGTATGTAATTCACTGACCCTTTCTTTTCTGAATGGACACGGTAGATGATCTGTGCAGATCGCTCCTGTGTCCATTAATAACTACAGTATAGTAAACTGTGTTTACTATGCTTCCGTTTATGGGGAGGAGCTTCTGTATCCTGTTCATTCATCTTCAGTGCAGCTGAGGTTGCAGAGAAAGGAATTGAAGAAATCTGTGTCCTTAATTCCTTTCTCTGTCTCAAAGGTGAGATGTCAGGGGTCTGTTTAGACCCCTCATATGTCACCCATGTACCCCCCAACAGCTTTGCAAAAAAAATGGTAAAAAAATAGTTTTAAAAATGTAAAAAAATTAATACAAATTGTAAAAAATTATAAAAAAAAATCATTTAACCATTTTTTTAAATCATTAAAAAAAAGTATGAATAAATTTAAAAATAAATGGCTCATTCACACGGGTTTTTTCTGTGAATTAGCTGTTTGTACATTTGGAGCCCCCTTTTACTATGAGGATGCAGCAGCTGTACGAACACAACCGCCGCTCCTAATTGACAGGTGTGCAGGTGAGTGGCCCTGAATGCACACTGTCTGTTCGGAGCTGTACACCTACATCCACACTCCGCTCAGATTGGGACCTGCGGCTGTGTTAGTACAGATGCTGTGTCCTCATAGAGTAACAAAGGTTGCCTGTAGACATGTGTACTGCCGAAAAATTTGTTAGTTTTAGTTTCATTCGTTTTTCTTTTTTCTCAGTTTTTCATGTTATTCTTTTTGATCGAAATTCATAAATTTGTAAATTCGAAAATTTAAAACACGGAAATTCGTAAATTCGAAAATTCTAATTCCAGAAATTAGAAATTTCGTAAATTCGAAAATCCGAAATTTCAAAATAATTAACTATTAAATTATAGGTATTGGAATTTCCTTTCAAATTTTGGTTGTTAGTGAATGTAACAAATACAAATTTATCCAAAGTTATGAATTATCCAAAATAACAAATGTTATTATCTAAACAAATGGAATGCAACTAATTAATAATAAAAAGTTGTTATTATTAATTCATTATATTCCATTTGTTTAGATATGGCATTCGTTATTTCGGAAAATTCGTAACTTCGGATAAATTCGTATTCGTTACCTTCACTAACAGCCAAATTTGAAAGAAAATTCCAAAACCTATAATTTAATAGTTAGGTTATTATTAGTTAGTTATTATATCAGATTTTCACATTTTCGTCCTTTTGAATATTTGTTTATTTTCAGATTTTCGATTTTCCGGATTTTTGGATTTTCCCATTTCAAATTTTTGGATTTTCCCATTTCAAATTTACACATTTTACGAATTGACAAAATTCGGAAATTCTTAATTTGAAAATTCAGATTTTTGGATTTTCAAATTTCGTAAATTTTTAAATTCGTAAATTCATAATCTGGAAATTCAAGATTTCAAAATTTTAGAATATTCGAATTTACGAATATTTGGATAAATTCATTAAACGGGTTTTCGTTAATTCAGATATTTCTAAATTTACTAATTTGTTGAAATTCCTTAAAAAACAAATTCAGCACTAAATGAATGGCACATGTCTAGTTGCCTGCACACAAAAAAAAACACTGATTCACACTGTACAGATCACAGCACCCATGTGAATGAGCCACAATACCTCCTCAAAACACAGAACTTTATTTATTAACTCAAAACAGTTTTATTTTTTAGATTTAGCAGGAATTTTGTAATTATTATGTTTGTGTCCTCTAATAATGACTTTAGTGTATTTTTTGTGAAAATAATGTTTCGATATTCTTGGGGGGGGGGGGGTAGGCTGTACAGGGCCCCATGATTTCTAACAGTGGCTCTGAATGGCCAAACTAAAACCTCACTGTGCATGATACGTGATGACACTCGGCCTCACCATACACACAGATTGTGGTCCCAAGAGCTGGAAAATCAAAGTGCCAGCAGAGTGCTTGTCACTGGGTTTAGTTAACTATGGAATTTGTTACACCCCAAATCAGCTGCCACCAGATAGTTTAAAGGGGTTGTAAACTCTCGTGTGCATCCTATGCATTAAGGTGAAAAAAACACTTGGCAGTCACCGCCCCCACAGGCCCCCCCATTTTACTTACCTGAGCCCCTTCATCTCTTCGGCGGGGACGCGCTGTCCCTCTCTCCATGGGGTCCCGGCTCTTGATTGGATAGATTAATAGTAGCGCAGCCATTGGCTCCCACTGCTGTCAATCGAATCCAATGACGCAGGCGCCGGGGGGGCGGGGCTGAGTCCGACATTCGTGTCTATGGATGCAAATGTAACCCCCTCGGTAGAGCGCTTCTCCTGGGGGGTTATCTGAGAGCTGCTGTGGGACCCCAGAAAAGAAGGATCGGGGCCACTCTGTGCAAAACGAGCTGCACAGTGGAGGTAAGTATGACATTGTTTGTTATTTTTTTTTTTAAAACGATCACTTTACAATCACTTTAATAGGCTATTAGCCAATCACAATAACATATCTGACTTAATAAATGTCTGTAATACAAACTGCCACGACAGACAGGAATATTCAGAGAGGAGTCAGTGTGGGAGGCTGGTTGGCCTACAGTGTGCTTAGCATCATGCAGGAACTATGAGAAGGGGACTGAATCTTGTCCTGACATTTCTATGGAAACCTCGGATTTCTCTTCCCTTGAAAAAAAAATGGGATTGCTGGCAAAACATTTCCACAAGAATCCATCCAGAAAAAAAAGGATTTCAGCAGTTATAGAGGTTTAGTAAGAGATGTGTAAGATGAAGGGGGGCGTGCCCGGAAGTCGAGGGGAACGGACGTGCCACTGGAGAGCTCCGCCAGCCCTCACGAAATCCACCTCCATCCCGCACAAAAGAGACCAAGGTGAGCCTCAAAAACTCACCCCGGCTGCTGCTAGACCCCTATACCACCAGCCCCAGGGGAAATTTGGAGGCCCGACCTGCCGATTAGGCCTTTTTTCTGGAGCGCGGCCTGCCCCACATAGCAGAAGGCCGCCGCCATCTTGCGGCCTGTAAGGCCTCCGGCGTCCCCGGGCTTGAGTTCCGTAATCGGCGGGACGGGAACCAACCAATCCACCCATACCAAGGCAGATTGGCCCGGGAGGAGTCCGGGCGGTGTAGATACCGCACAGGCTCCGGCCTAGCCTCGGAAGCGGCGGCCATCTTGCTACACCAGGCCACAGGGTACAGCTGTAATCCGGGCCCCCCTGGCTAATCCAGAAAATCTGCAGCCTCTGGAGCCTGTTCCCCCTACCGCTGACCACCCCTATCACCCACAGATCCTTCCCCTCAAAAGCCTGCAAGAGAAATACCAGCTCAAGCCTAGCATACGGCGGCCATCTTGCTCCACCCTCTATTGAATTTGAACATTGCTCTACCCCTATATACCCTTCTCTGCTCCCAGCTGCCTGTATCCTCCACCCACCCTGCAGGAAGAGTACTAACACAGAGTACAGCAGCCACGAATACCCCCCCCCCTCCCCATAATGGACACATCATTTTCTTGCATTGGATGCATGGGTGGCTTCTGGGGATGACAGACGAGTGAACTTATTGCTCTGTCCCCCGCTGCCTCCCCGGAACTCCCGCTGATTGATCGGAAGCCCTGCTAGCTCCGGGAGTTACCACCTCAAACTCCTGAAATGGGTGCGCACCCCATGGGCTAGATTGGAGACCAAAGACAGACCTACGCCGCAGCACTTCAACATCGGGCCCCCTCCACCATGGACCGCTACGTAAATAGGCCCTCTTCCGCAACCCCAAGCAGCCAACATGTAGCGCCGGATCCTCCAATATGCTCCGAGCCTGTGACAGGTACTTTCTTTGATACCGTTCCTACACGTGTACAGGGGTCACATTCCCCATTGACGGCCGACATACTTGATACCAAACTACAATAGTTACTCCAGGCCATAACTCATAACATTGCTCAAGAGGTGAGTAAACTTGCTAAAGAACTGAGGGGAGAAATAGGCCAACTGGGAGAACGCACGGACACTTTAGAATCCAAATTCGATGAGCTTGTACAGTATGTCCAAGTCCTTGAAGAGGACAATTCCACCATGAAACACTCAATTACACAGCTTCAAGCGCAACAGGAAGACCTCAAAAATAGGGAACGCAGACAGAACTTGCGAATCAGAGGTATTCCTGAAGTAGTAGAAGACAGAGACCTTCGCTCCTATCTTTTAAGCTTGTTTAATGTGGTGGCCCCCAACATCCCCGACATTGATTGGCGCCTAGACAGAGCTCACAGATCTTTAGCCCCTAAACCCCCCAACGGAGCCAACCCGAGGGATGTGATTGTCAGATTTCATTATTACGACAGTAAAGAGGCACTCACTGTTGCTACCCGCAACCAATCTAGGCTGGACTTTAAAGGTTCCAAGATACAGATTTTTAGTGATCTCTCGCCTATCACCCTAGCCAAATGAAGAAATCTACGTCCGTTGACACTCCATCTTCAGACCCACAAGGTCGTGTATCGTTGGGGGTTCCCATTTCGCCTCTCTGCATCTCGTGAAGGCATACAATACTCTTTACGTGATCTCCATGAAAGTGACAACTTCCTACGTAACTTAGGCCTACCGCCTCTCCCCGATGAAGATCCTGGGCCGCTTCCAGCTACTCCTAAACCACTGACAGCTCCAAGCCGCATCTGGACCCCGGCGCGGCAGAAGCCATCTAAATCCAACTTCACACCACAGAGGCGCTCTTCCAGATTCCCGACCTGAAAATACATACACAAGGCTACAGCCTTGGTTACCAATTTTTTGTTTCTTTTTTGATGTTCCTGTCTAACCCATCTCTTTTCGAGTGGGTTTGGTCGCCCCTTGCCCGTGGGGTGTATTGCCTGTTGTTTTAATGTAACCCTGGCCCAAGAATTTGTTTGTTGCCACAGTTTTTAGTTTGGGGTCCAGGCCTTGATGCATTGGAAGGTGACGGGGGACTGTCCTCTCCATACCTGGCAGCCCCCATGCACCCTTTTCCAGTCCCAGGCTTAGATCTGGGTTTCCTGGAGGTGCTCGGCCTCCCAGGCTTCTTTTTGAAAATTGTACAGTTCTATTCATTTTTGTTTCTGATTTTTGTTTTCCTCAGGTCTTTTTTTCTGGACCTGTTGCTGCTAAATTTGCTAGACTGGTTACTTCTCAGTTACAATGCTACTGTTATACTGAATGTTATGCTCTCCTTTACATACTATGTGACCCTCGCACCATGGAATCTCTCATATAATGTGTGTTCTGAAACGTATCTCAAGCTTATCCACCAGGTTGAAAGATTATGGCATTGAAATTCTTAACTTGTAACGTGAAAGGTTTAAACTCTATTCAAAAGAGATGGATGGCTTTGAAAGAGTTTAAAGCTTCCAGGGCTGATGTGATTTTGATCCAAGAGACTCACTTCCGTCAAGGGGGATCCCTTAAATTTGCTAGTAAACAATTCCCAATATCCTTTATGGCCTCTGACCCATCTGGGAGAGCAGGCGTAGCAATTTTAATTAAACGTTCCTGCCCCTTAAGAGTTGGATCCTCTCACCTGGACCCCCAGGGCAGATTTATTATACTAGACTGCTCATTTCTCACTCAACTCCTCACTATATTTAATGTCTATGCTCCTAATTCTGGTCAGGTTCAGTTCCTCACCAACATGTTTGACACGCTAGACTCATTTTCACAACCTTTTAGGGTAATAGGCGGAGATTTCAATATGACCATGTCACCCAGTAAAGACAGACACGTATTGTTTTCACCCACAATTTCATCTATGTCTGACCACCTCTCCAAATCTTTCCGCAAACTCATTAGAGCCAAAAACCTCCTGGACATTTGGCGGGTTAAACACCCCACGCACTTTACTCTAGACTAGACCACTTCTTTATCTCTTCACCCCTTTTGACGTCCGTGGTCTCCTCTGAAATTAACCCTATAACCTGGTCAGATCATTCCTCTGTACACCTAGATATTTCCCTTTCCTCCTCCTCTCCCAGAACTTGTCATTGGCGCCTCAATGAGACCTTCCTCCGTATCCCTGAAACTAGAGATCTTCTGTCCAGCGGCCTGGTTGAATACTTCCAGCTTAATAAGAATACGGTTTCGGGCCCTCCACTCTATGGGAGGCCCATAAGGCCATCTTTCATGGAAATTGCATTGCTACTGGTTCTCGTCTGAAAAAAGATGCAGCGTTTCAACGCTCCTCTATCCTATCCAAACTTCGTAAAGCTGAGAGCCTCTTGCTGTCTTCCCCTACGGTGGCTAGGCTCCGGACCATTACTTTTCTCCGAAGTCCATATATTGCTCGCGGACCGCGCGGGCATTTAGAGGGGGCAAGCCTGGACGTGCCACTTGAAGGGCTGTGAGGTCAGCATTTGGAGGGCCCTCCACATCTGGGCCAACGGGCACCACATAGTTCCTGTTATGTCTTTTGAGGAAGTTGTGCAATATGCAACAGGCAAGAACTATGTGGTTCAGTTTGTATTCCGCCAAGTTAATTGCCGTCAAGAACAGGCGGAAGCGGCTGGCCAGGATGCCAAAAGTGTTCTCCACAACTCTTCGGGCTCTGGACAGCCTGTAGTTGAAGACCCTCTGGTCTGGGGTGAGGGTCCTCATCGGGAAGGGCCTCATCAGATGGGGAGTCAACGCAAACGCTTCATCTGCGACAAAGACGAAGGGGAGTCCTTCTGCATTCTCCTCTGGAGGTGGCAAGCACAGACTGCCACTTTGGAGACGCCAGTAGAACTCTGTGTGTGCAATGGCACCACCATCCGAGATCCGGCCGTTCATCCCCACGTCCACATACATAAATTCATATGTCGCCGACACCACCGCCAACATCACTATACTATTAAACCCTTTATAATTATAATAGTAGGACCCCGAGTTGGGCTGTGGGACGATGCGGATGTGTTTCCCATCAATTGCCCTCCGCAGTTAGGAAAGTCCCAACCGCTGGCAAAGTGGGAGGCCACAGTCTGCCATTCCTGTGGCGTGGAAGGGAACTGTGGAGTGAAACAAGAAAAAAATAATTAGTCACTTTGCACATAAACATTGCAAGCAGATTAGACAATCAACATCTTGGAACAAGAGCATTGTTTAAAATTGGAGGCTGGAAAGTATTTGCACAGAAAAGTAGAGGCTCCCTTCACAGATTACTCACCCCCCATCAATCCCCCCACTTCTGATGGGCCATTGGCAATAACTAGGGTTTTGGGGGGGGGGGTGTTGGACAGGTAACCCTCTGCACTTCATTGATTGGCAAATGGCTCAATAATGTGTGCTAGTTTGGCCAGACCCTCTGTACTTAACACTATTGGCAGCCCCAGGAAAGCTAAACTAAAGTTTCAAACCCCCCCCCCCCCCCAAAAAAAAAAAAGGGGGCTCTACATGAAGTAAACCACACAGCAAACATTAGTGCATATTTTAGGGGGTGTTTGGGGGCAAACAATACTATGCAGCAGACAAAAGACATTGCTTAAGTGACTAGGCCATAGGTGTCTATTGGGGCAGAAGAGCATGCTGGGGAGGTAAGTGAAGGGAAAAATGCATGAAGGAGAAAAAGGGGCACAGCATATTAGAGCATATTGCAATCATGGTAATTAGGGAAGGAGGTCAAAAATAGAAGACATTAGCAAACAGAGCATACATAGAAGGGAATAGTAAAGTATAAATGTTACCTTAATATAGTCCTCCTGCAGGACCTGAATGATGGCAGAACAGGTCTCTGGAATAATGATTCCCAGGGCCTGGGGAGAGATACCTGAAGAGAACTTCAAATCCTGAAGACTTCTCCCTGTCGCCAAGTACCTCAACGTGGCAACCAGCCTCTGCTCCGGAGTAATGGCTTGTCTCATGCAGGTATCCTGCCGGCTGATAAAGGGGGTCAGCAAAGCCAAAAGACGGTGAAAATCGGGGTCCGTCATCCGAAGAAAGTTCCTGAAATCATCAGGATTATTCTCCCGGATCTCACGAAGCAAAGGCATGTGCGAGAATTGGTCACGCTGAAGCAACCAATTCTTGGTCCACATACTCCTCGTCACTCTGTTCATGGACGGGTCTTGGCTCAAAGCTAAAAGCCCGACACCAATTCCGCGTACAGCACGAACTCGGCGACGAGTACGCACGGGAAACATCGCTCACAAGGTCACAAAAGGTCGGCTGGTCAGAACGGACAAACAGAAAGCACCGATAAACAGCAAGGCCTGAAAGAACGAAATGAATACCAGAAACGAGCAGACAATAAGCAGTGCAAATCAAAGCGTCCTATATCAAGATATAGGCCGCAATGACCAACAAATGCGAACTGACTACACGCACTAATAAACAGATACGCACGACAAGCACAAACTGAAGAGCAGTAACGATCTGAGTCAGAAAACTGAGAAGCGCGAATCTTAAGTCACCAAACTTCGACTAACTCGCGATAAACACGGGATCAGCAGAAGGAGCCCAACGGGTGCCTGACGTGGTGCTGAACTTCCCTTTTCTAATCTCGTGGAAGACGACTTACGTCACGACGTTCTTGCAGACCGGATATTCCGACAACGTAGTCCGACCGTGTGTACGCAACACCAACATCGGACAAAGTACGACGGACAGGATCCGACCGACCTGGTCCGCGGATAATCCGACCGTGTGTATGGGGCTTTAGTCTGGTGATATGAGACTAGTGACTATGAGATATTGGAGTTTCTTCCTCTAATGTTGCACACACACGGTAGGAATTCTCGTCGGAAAAAGCTCTGATGGTTTTCCCGTCGGAATTCCGACGGAATTTTGCTTAAACTATCTTGCCTCTACACATGGTCATACCAAATTCCGACGGTCACACCGTGGCATACAACACGTTCAACGACACTATAAAAGTGAAGTTTAATGCTTCTGAGCATGCGTCTAATTGTTTCCGAGCATGCGTCGAAATTTTGCATTTCAGAATTGCAAACACATGATCGGAAAATCCGATAGAAAGGTTTTTCGTCGGAAACAGGTTCTCAATCCAAAGTCCGTCAGAAATTCCGACAGAAAAAGACCAATGGGCATACACACGGTCGAAAAATCCGAAGAAAAGCTCCCATCGGACTGTTTCCATCTGAAATTCCGACCGTGTGTACGTGGCATAAGGCATTTTTGAAACTTAAACGGAAACCTCTGCCATCCTCTAAGACCGGAGGTGGGCAGTCAGAGACATGCTTTCCTCTTATACTCTTCCCCTCTCGTTTTTTCCCTCTTCCTCCCTACTTTCCCCTCACCCCCTCACTCCCCTTCTACCCCTTGCTAACCCCCCTTACCCCCACATCCTAATATGATTCACAACCCGATCACCTACAGATTCCCTCCATGACTTCAACTCACTGGACAAACTACCCAGCTACTCTTGACTAAGCCCACACATGGACTTACAGAATAATGAACCCCTCAACAGAGATTCATGACCCCCTCCCAGATATGGTTACATTGGGCCCATATTCTGTACCCTTCTCATCCCTTTGGACAGTCTGGGAACCCTAACTGCAGTCACATACCATAAGGGCCCCAGTCATGGTCAAAGCTTGACAAAGCAATGCGAACCATACTGAAGGGAATCCCAGATACACTTTGTAAAGGTTTATATTGAAGTGATAAAATTTGCTCATGTAATACAATCTTGTTGTTCCAATAATCATTTATGTACAACAGTTCTTTGAGAATTTTGTAAACGTTTTCTTTTTCTAAAATACATTTTTTTTTAAATTTAAATTTTGTGGGGAGCAGTGATTTTAGTAATGCCTAAAGTGAAACAATAAAAATTCCTTTAAATATTGTGCCTGGGGGGGGGGGGGGGGGGGTATAGTCTGCCTGTAAAGTGGCACAGTTTTCCTGTGTTTAGAACAGTACCACAGCAAAATTACATTTCTAAAGCAAAAAAGTAATTTAAAACTGATTACGGCTGTAATGAAAATGTCATGGGTCCCCCCCCCCAGTTCCTTACCAGGCCCCTTGGGTCTTTTATGAATATTAAGGGGAACCCTGCGACAAATTAAAAAAAAAATGGCGTAGGGGTCCCCCCTAAAATCCATACCAGACCGTTATCGAGCACGCAACCTGGCAGGCCGCAGGAAAAGAGGGGGGACGAGAGCGCCCTCTCCTGAACCATATCAGGCCACATGCCCTCAACATGGGGAGGGTGCTTTTGAGTTGCCGTCCAAAGCATCTGTGTAGACTCCCAGATCCTGGCCTCCCCCCTATATGAATTGGTAACCGGTACATTGTACCCCTACCATTTCAATAACATTTTATTTTTTAATAAAGGACTTGTCCCAAAATGTCTCCTGTCTTTTTTACTATTTTTGACACTTTTTTTGTGAAATGGTAGGGGTACAATGTACATTACCAATTAACATAGGGGGGATGCCAGGATCTGGGGGTCCCCTTGTTAAAGGGGGCTTCCAGATTCCGATAAGCCCCCGCTCTCAGACACCCATAACCACAAGGCAAGGGTTGTGGGGATGAGGCCCTTGACTCCATCAACATGGGGACAAGATGTTGAGGGCATGTGATTGCGCGCCTTCAAATTGTCCAAAACACAGCAGCGAGATTAGTCACCGGAAAGAAACCTTGGGAATCCATCTCCCCACCCCTAAGGACCCTCCATTGGCTCAAGGTAAAAGACAGGATCACATTCAAGACCCTCTGCCTCAACCACAAATGTACACAAGGAAATGCTCCTCAATACCTTTGTGAGAAAATAGAAAAATACATACCAAATCGCAGCCTTCGATCAATAAACCAAAACCGCCTTCTCATCCCCAAAGCCCGCTACAAATCGAAGGGAGAACGAAGATTCGCAGTACAGGGACCTCGGCTATGGAATGCGCTACCAAACAACATCCGCTTGGAAGAAAACCATCAGGCTTTCAGGAAAAAAACTCAAGACCCACCTCTTCTAAATATGGCATCACAACAAGAGCAGACAAGCACCTTGAGGCGATTCAGTTCTCATTTGCAGCGCTATACAAATCATTCATTCATTCATTCATGTGGCCTGGTACGGTTTTATCCTAAAGATAAAAAGGTTTTGGTGCGCTAATAAAGTACAAAATAAAATAAAATCGCAGTGCTTGTCTAAACAACAATAAATTAAGTCCTTCTAGGTTAAACAATACACAAATTCATACGGTGATTTTCCAAAATTGCTTGTAAATGCTTATAGTGATAAATAAATACTTAGGGTGATAGAACCATAAAGTGATATTGTGCAATGAAAACAATATGTATCTGTGAACCAGAATGACCTAATGTTCAAATAAATTGTGTATCCGTGCAACAAAACAAATGACCTAATGTTCAAATAAATTCAGATAGCTGGTATATATGTTCCAGCTATGTGGACACACTATGAATAAAAAGAAAAAAGGAAAAAGAAAAAGTGTGCTATAAAATCAATGTGATCAATGTGATCTGTTGCAGCTGATGATGGGTCAGTTTATTCAATAGAAAGCTGTCATATAGCATGAAGAGGTAAAAAACAAAAGAATCAAAACAATAGTAAAAAATCCCTTTGTGCCACCGCTGGCTTCCTCCCTGCTAGATATGCACTAACATACAGTCCATCAAATGAATCTGCAATTACTTCTAGGGAACGCTGTGCTGATCACCGGGTTTGATTCTTTCCTATATCTACTTCTCCACTATGTTCACTTATAATCTCAGGATGTATACCATAAACGGAGGAAGAAAGGAAAGACACAATAGTGTAAAACTATTGCAGTACAGGGACCTTCATTCGGTAATCCCCAATATGTGTACTCACAAACCGCCACTTGTTATACAGCATAATCAGCAGGGAAAACACTCAGGTATGTTCCTCTCCACAGTCCCGCTGTGCGAGCGAACTGCTATGATTGACGTCACTTGGCTCCTCCTCCCGACGCGTTGCGTCACTGTCTACATGACTTAATTATGGGCTCCCTCATCCCCCCTCTTTTCCTGCGGCCTGCCAGGTTGCGTGCTCGGATAAGGGTCTGGTATGGATTTTAGGGGGGAACCCAAACCATTTTTTTTATTTTGGTGCAGGGTTCCCCTTAAAATCCATACCAGACCTGAAGGGCCTGATATGGATTTTGGGGGGCTCGTCCACACAATTTCTTGTTTTTAGTTTTGGTTCAGGGTTTCCCTTAATATTCATACCAGACCCAAAGGGCCTGATAATGGACTGGGGGGGAACCCCTGCTGTTTTTTTAAATTAGTTTTATTTATATTGCCAAGACCCGACAATTCATTATTGCCGCGATCAGTTTTAAATTATTTTTTTCCTTTAGAAATTTTATTTTGCTGTGCTACTGTCCTAAACACAGGAAAAATGCGCCACTTTACAGGCATACTATAGACACCCCCCAGGTACGAAATTTAAAGGAATATTACATTTTATTGTTTCACTTTAAGCATTAGTAAAATCACTACTCCCGAAAAAACTTTTTTTTGGTTGGATAAATGTCCCCTGGGGCAGGACCCGGGTCCCCAAGTACTTTTTATAGCAATAACTTGCATATAAGCCTTTAAAATTAGCACTTTTGATTTTTCCTGTTCGTGTCCCATAGACTTTAACGGTGTCCGTGTGTT
>CM053038.1:50285068-50300679 GCA_028564925.1 Lithobates sylvaticus | reverse complement strand
ACAATGGAGACACTGGGTCATACATGGAGACATGGTGTCACACAGGGGCTCGATGGAGACACAGGGGGTCATACATAGAGAGATGGAGCTTTCTTTTGATGGTATTTAATCACCACTGGTTTTTTATTATTTGTTAAACAAACAAAAAAAGAGGGAACATTTTGAAAAAGACAAAACAAAGAAGATTATTTTTCGTTTCTGTTATAAAATTTAGCAAATAATTATTTTTTCTCCTTCACTGATGTGCACTTTCACCCACAGCATGGTAAGGAGGGGATTCAATAATAAACATGAACTCTGTGTAATGGTTTTGCACAGAGCAGCCCCCCCGATAATCCATTTGTGGAGTCCCCCCGCCACCACTTCTGGCTCCTCCTCTTTAGCAAGTGCGGTTTCCTTTCCTGAGCCATGCTGCTTGCGTCTTTAGACACAGACAGCGCAGCTCAGCCTCCCCCTCTATTCCTCATCACAGAATTTGACCTACAGTAGCTGGAGCCAATGGGTAATCTGCCCTGTGAGGAGGGAGAGGGTGGAAAGAGCTGCTGCTCTTGGCTGCAGTGCTGGATCGTGATTGGGCTCGGTATAAGGGAGGGGCTGAGGGGGGGGGGGACCTACAGCACAGAAGGGTTTCTACCTAAATTCAGAGAATGCATTAAGGTGGAAACCCATGAAGTCTTAAGGACCTCTTTTGCCGCGTACACACGTGCGGACTTTTGCCCGCGGACCTAGTCCAGCGGACAATCCCGCGGGACTTTCCAGCTAGGTCCGCTGGACTTTCCGAGCGTGTGGACTTGCCCACACACGCACGGACTTCTCCAGCGGATAATCCGCCGGCCAAAAGTCCGCGGGACTTTTGAAAATGAACGGACTTGCCCACACACGGAGCAGTCCGTTCATTTCGAACGTAACTTCAGGTTACGTAGCTAGCGTAGGCAGTAAATGCCGCCGCGCTAGCTCCGCAAGCTGGCATGGATTTAAAGGGACTCCCCACGCCGAAAAAAATGGCGTGGGGGTTCCCCCCAAATCCATGTCAGACCCTCATCCGAGCACGCAGCCTGGCAGGCCAGGAAAGGGGTGGGGACGAACGAGCGCCCCCCCCCCCCTCCTGAGCCGTACCAGGCCGCGTGCCCTCAACATGGGGGGTGCCCTGGGGAAAGGGGGGCCGTGCGCCCCCCCCACCCCAAAGCACCTTGTCCCCATGTTGATGAGGACAAGGGCCTCTTCCCGACAACCCTGGCCGTTGGTTGTCGGGGTCTGCGGGCGGGGGCTTATCGGAATCTGGGAGCCCCCTTTAATAAGGGGCCCCAGATCCCGGCCCCCCACCCTATGTGAATGAGTATGGGGTACGATGTACCCCTACCCATTCACCTAAGGTGTAAAATGTAAAGTACAAAAACACACACACTTTTGAAAAAACCTTAGTTAGACTTACCGGTAACGGTATTTCTACGAGTCTTTCAGGACAGCACCTGGAGAGAGCGCAGCTCCACCCACTTTCCCAGGAAACACTGCAGTTTTTTCTTTAAAGACCGGATACTTCCACCATGGCCTCAGTTATTCGTAGAGTACCTCCAGCCATGCTGAAATTAGATAAGCAGAACATAGTAACAACACCACATTTTATATACAGTTAGGGTGGGTCATCGGCGCTGTCCTGAAAGACTCGTAGAAATACCGTTACCGGTAAGTCTAACTAAGGTTTTCTCCCTTCGTCTTTCAGGACAGCACCTGGAGATGATAAGAGAGTACTTACTCTAGGGTGGGACCACCGCCTGCAGAACCTTTCTACCAAATGATTGTTCCGCTGCTGATAGCAGGTCCAGTCTGTAGTGGCACGTGAAGGTGGAGAAGCTTGTCCACGTCGCCGCTCTACAGATGCGATTTGGGGATGCCCCTGCCCTTTCTGCCCACGATGTTGCTACAGCACGTGTGGAATGGGCGACTACCCCAGAGGGAGGATCAACTCCCGATGCTTTATAGGCCTCACTGATGGCCATTCTCAACCACCTAGCTATCGTATTTTTAGAAGCCCCGTAGCCAGGGGCGTAACTAGAAATCACAGGGCCCCATAGCAAAATGTTGTATGGCCCCCCCCCCCCCCTGTAAACAGTCCCCCCCACAAAAAAAAAAAATGAACTGTGCAAAGCAGATGACAGTCTGTCACCCACTCCCTTCCTACCTCTTGTCTAGACTTCAGAGCCTCCTCATGTGCCAAAAACGATGTCCCTTCACAGGCGAGCTTGAGCGTTCTGCCGCGCCCACTCTGCTCTGTGCTCCTGCATCCTGCTGTATGCAGCTGCGTGTGTCGGGACACGGCCAGACTCGAGGGGCTGGGAGGCTTAACAGTAAACTTACATTCCTCATCCTCACCTGGACAATTTTTTTGTCGGTGGGCGGAGTCTTATTAATTAGGGGGTGGACATTTGTTTGTAGGTGTGGCCTAGTGGGGAAAGAAAAATGTGGCGCGCAGAGCGCGCCACGGCAAGGTATGGGCTTGGTTTAACCGTACTATTGGGTGTGGCTTAAAGGGGCGTGAATCAAAGGGATGTGGTTAGAGTCTGAGATGAACGAGGGATGGAGGAAGAAACAAAGAAAGAAAGAGAGAGGAAGGAAAAAAGAGGAATGAAGGGACAGCAGGCCCATATCCTACACCACAATAGAAATATATGTATTCTAGAAAGTTTAGCAATCAGCAGATAAAGATATTCCAAACACCTGGTGTTAGCACTTCAATCATCCCGGCACCATGGTTGTTATGGTGTCAGGGTGATTGAAGCGCATTATTTCTATTATTACATTGTAATATAAAATGAAATACTTCAACTCACCATAATGCAGAATCAGAATCAGTGGGAGCCCTGAGTGTGTCACTTGCCACGTCGCCTGCCACCAGATGCCATCAGGTGTCCCCAGCGGAGTGCTTCCTTGCATCTCAGGTGTCCCCAGCGGAGTGCTTCCTTACATCTCAGGTGTCACTGTCCCCAGCCAGCGGAGTGCCTCCTTACATCTCAGGTGTCACTTCCCCAGCCAGCGGAGTGCCTCCTTACATCTCAGGTGTCACTTCCCCAGCCAGCGGAGTGCCTCCTTACATCTCAGGTGTCACTGTCCCCAGCCAGCGGAGTGCTTCCTTACATCCCAGGTGTCACTTCCCCAGCCAGCGGAGTGCTTCCTTACATCTCAGGTGTCACTGTCCCCAGCCAGCGGAGTGCTTCCTTACATCTCAGGTGTCACTGTCCCCAGCCAGCGGAGTGCTTCCTTACATCTCAGGTGTCACTGTCCCCAGCCAGCGGAGTGCCTCCTTACATCTCAGGTGTCACTGTCCCCAGCCAGCGGAGTGCTTCCTTACATCTCAGGTGTCACTTCCCCAGCCAGCGGAGTGCCTCCTTACATCTCAGGTGTCACTTCCCCAGCCAGCGGAGTGCTTCCTTACATCTCAGGTGTCACTGTCCCCAGCCAGCGGAGTGCCTCCTTACATCTCAGGTGTCACTGTCCCCAGCCAGCGGAGTGCCTCCTTACATCTCAGGTGTCACTGTCCCCAGCCAGCGGAGTGCCTCCTTACATCTCAGGTGTCACTTCCCCAGCCAGCGGAGTGCCTCCTGACATCTTAGGTTCCCCCCCTTCCAATTGGAGCCTATATATATATATATATATATATATATATATATATATATATATATATATACACATACACACATATATATATATATATATATATATATATACATACATCTATATATATATATATATATATATATATATATATATATATATATATATATATATATACACACACACATCTATATATATATATATATATATATATATATATATATATATATATATATATATATATATATATATATATATATATATATAGACATCTATAACAGCAGTGTCTATGCTGCCATTACTGAAGGCCAAGGGGGGAACAAAATAGAGGCGGAGCCGGCCGGCAATTTAGCTGCAGCACCGCCCACCCCCACCCCTTTCCACACCAGGTTACAGATGACAGACAGACCGGGGCGGGGTGTGGGCGGAGCCACAGCTCTATCTCTATTGTAGCCACTCGGCAGGCTCCCCTAACTCTGGTCTTCTGGAAAATGGCGGCCGGCGGAGACAATATCTCCGCCGGCCGCGGACCTCTAGCGGCGGTGGCGGCGGGCAGCAAAAAAAAAAAGAAATTTTAATGGCAACTAGGACCGGACTGCACCTGGCTGCGGGCCCTACTAGGCTGCGGGCCCCATAGCGAACGCGTGTGTCGCTATGGCGGTAGTTCCGCCACTGCCCGTAGCCCTTACGTGGTCCTGAAAACAAAATGAATAGGGAGTTTGATTTCCTAAACTCCTTAGTAATCTCGAGATAATGTAAGAGACACCTTCTCACATCTAAACTGTGAAAGACCCTCTCTTTAGGGCTAGATGGTGAGGGACAGAATGTAGGGAGGATTATTTCCTGCTCTCTGTGAAAAACTGATGCCACTTTCGGGAGAAACCCTGGGTCTGTTTTTAACACTATCCTGTCCGGAAAAATAAAGCAAAAAGGTTCCTTTATAGAAAGGGCTTGCAGCTCGCTCACCCTTCTGGCTGTTGTCACAGCTACTAACAGAACAAGTTTAAGTGACCATAGCTTGATGGTTACTTCCTCCAGTGGTTCAAAAGGTCCTTTGGTCAGGCCCTGTAACACTAGGGATAGGTCCCATTTTGGGAAAACCTTGAAAGGAACTGGTCTTGCTCTAGACAGAGCTTTAAAAAATCTAATAATAAGAGCCTCTTGAGATAAACGTCTCTCAAGAAACACCGACAATGCAGCCACCTGGGCTTTCAGGGTACTAATTGCCAACCCCAGCTCCATTCCGTCATGGAGGAACTCCAGGATCGACGCAATTTCCTGGGGTGGAAATCTCTTCTCCAGACACCAGGAATTAAAACGCTTCCACGTTTTGAAGTAAATCGCCCTAGTAGTCGCTTTGCGACTGTCTAGGAGAGTAGAGACCAGCTTGTCTGAAAGTCCCTTCTTTCTCAAGATTTGCTCCTCAGTAGCCACCCAGTCAGATTGAGGTGCTCTATGTTTGGGTGTTGAAGAGGTCCCTGGGTTAGGAGATCTTCCTGCAGTGGAAGAACCCAGTGGGGTTCCACCGCCATCCTCTGTATCGTAGCAAACCAAGCTCTCTTGGGCCAGAAGGGAGCCACTAGGATCATACTCGTGGATTCCTGTTGTAGTTTCCTTAGAACTAGAGGGATCAACTGAAAGGGGGGAAAAGCATAGCACAGGTGGAACTCCCATGATTGTGCCAGCGCGTCTAAGCCCCTTGATTGGGCTTGTCTGCTTAGAGAAAAGAAAGCCTTCACTTTCTTGTTTTTCTGGGAAGCAAACAAGTCTATTTGCGGAACCCCCCACCTTTCTGTTAGCTTTAGAAAAACCTCTGGGCTCAGACTCCATTCTGACTCTAGGATTCTTTCCCTGCTCAGCCAGTCTGCTACATAATTCAGGTCCCCCTTCAGATGTACCGCTGTCAGCGATTTCAGATTGTCTTCCGCCCAAGACAGGATCTGACCGGCCAGAGATAGCAAGACTCTGCTTCTTGTGCCGCCCTGCCTTGTAATGTAAGACACCGCCGTGGCGTTGTCCGATAGGACCTGGATATGGTGGCCCCGGACTAGTCCTTCGAAGGCCCATAACCCCAAAAGGATAGCCCTTAGCTCCCTCCAATTGGAGGATCTCCTGGCTTCCTCGACTGTCCAGTCCCCTTGGGCCATCTGTCCCCCCAGGTGGGCACCCCACCCCCAGGAGCTGGCATCCGTAGTAAGTCTTTTGTCTACTGGGAAGCACCAAAGAAGACCCTTGTTGAGGTTCGAGCACCTCCTCCACCACCAGAGCTTCCTCTGGACCCGAGGAGGTATCCTGAACAGCTTCTCCAAGGACTCCCCGTAGGACCAATTTTTTAGTATTGTCTGTTGGAGGTCCCTTGCGTGGAGACGCGCCCACTGCACTGCTGGTATAGATGCAGTGAGGAGACCTAGGACTGACATGGCAAACCTGACAGATATCAGCAGATTTGTCTGCGTCTTCTTTACAGCAATCTGCAATTTCTCTATCTTCTCCACAGGAAGAAAGATCTTTTCCTGTCTGGAGTCGATGGTATACCCCAGGAATTTTAGGGACTGAGAGGGGATGAGATTCGATTTCTCCCTGTTTAGGATCCACCCGAGACCCTCTAGGTGTCCCCTTGTCCTTACTAGGTCCCTTTCTAGTAGCTCTCCTGTGTTGGAGAATATAAGAAGGTCGTCCAAGTATGGGACGATCGATATCCCCTCCAACCTGAGGGGGGCTAGGGCTTCCGCCAGGACCTTTGTAAATATCCTCGGGGACGAGGACAGTCCGAAGGGGAGGGCCCGGAACTGGAGATGTATGACCGAGCCTTCTATACCGACCGCGAACCTTAGATGTTTCTGCGATGGTATGGCTATGGGAACATGAAGGTAAGCATCCCTTAGGTCTATGGATGCCATAAAACAACCTTGGGACAGGAGATTCTTTACTGAGAAGATTGTATCCATCTTGAACCTTTTGTACCTGATGGATTTGTTTAGGACCTTCAGATTCAGAATCATTCTGAATTTCCCTGATGGCTTTTTTACTAGGAATATATGAGAATAACACCCCAGTCCCCTCTCCACGGGGGGGACGTGCGTGATCACTCTCTGCTGGATCAATTCCTGTAAAATTGAAACTAAGGCCACTGATTTTTCTGGGTCTCGGGGAGTCTGAGTGACATAAAATCGAACGGGTGGGGTGTGAGCAAACTCCAGTCTGTAACCCTCCTTTATTATCCCGAGGATAAACGGACTGGATGTTACTGACTCCCACTGGGGGAGGAAGGCTAGAAGCCTTGCTCCCACAGCTAGAAGACAGTCACTGGGTCTTTGTATTTGGGGCAGGGGGGCGGAACAAGACGCCTGACCTACCCCTCCCTCTCTGTGGCTTCCAGGGTCTTTTGTATCCTGTTTCCTTCGTTTCTGGGGTTTTCCAAAAAGAACGAAAATTTTTGCCACCTTGGGGGGTTACCTTCTTCTTGACCGGAAAAGCCTTCTTCTTATCGGCTGTTCTGTCTAGAATAGCTTCCAGGTCTGGGCCAAAGACTAAATCTCCTTCAAACGGGAGACCGCATAACTTAGTCTTTGAAGCTGTATCCCCCGTCCAGGTTTTGACCCATAATGCCCGACGGGCTGAGTTTATGAGTGCTGAAGACCTGGCCGACATTTTAATAGATTCGGCTGAAGAATCTGCCATATAACCCACCGCTTTTGATAGAATGGGCAAGGTATCAAGCAGATCCTTTCGAGGCGTACCAGCCTCGATATGGGCTCTTAACTGGTCTAGCCAGTGCTCCAGGTTCCTGGCAACCACAGTGGAAGCCATGGCCGGTTTTAAATTTGAGAGGGTTGAGTCCCAAGCCTTTTTTAAGAGGGAGTCTGCCCTTTTGTCCATGGCATCTTTTAGGATGCCCATGTCCTCAAACGCCAGGTCGGTATTTCTAGAAACCTGAGAGAACGCTGCATCAAGTCTGGGTTTTTTATTCCAGAGTTGAGAGCTATCCTCTTCAAAGGGGAATCGGCGTTTGAGTGATCTGGAAAAAAAGGGGGCCCTCTCTGGGTCCTTCCATTCTTTTTTGATTATTTCAGACAGGCAGTTATGCACCGGGAACACCCTGTGCTTCACCTCCCCCATGCCTAAAAACATTTTATCATGTAAAGATAATTGGGTTTTGTCCTCTGTAATATTGAGAGTGGTGTGGATGGTTTTTAGGAGATCATCCACATCTTCTAAGGACAACTTGTATCTGGATGAAGAGCCGGAAGCTTCCTTTGCTTCATCTAACTCCTCCTCAGAGCCAGAGGACCCGCTGACCCCTTCATCCTCTGAGTCGCTACCTCTAGATGCAGCTGATGAGTGGGAACGGGGTACTGTGCTGCTGCTAGCAGCTGGACGCCTATCTAGATAGGACCGAAAGGTCTCAAAGGTGTCCGTCATTTCCTTGCGAAAGGAACTAAACAGTTCCCCCTGCTGAGATGCAGCAGTAGAAGCTGTCTCCTCTCTAACTAGATCACTGATGCAGGATCTGCACAAAGTTTTTGTCCAGGAGTCTCTAAGAACATTCTTACAGACAGGACATTTCCTTTTGCTAGGAGGTGAGACATGTTTAGTCTTTTCCTTTGTTTTCTGAAATACACCAACACAAAACATCTCAATTTAACCTTAAAGGAACACATGCTGACAGAGAGAAAAAAAAATCACCTTAATTCCCTCTGTTCACAGCCAAATGAATCTCCCCACAGACTCACTTAAATACAATAGCATTCTTCCTAAACTGTCATTAGGAACTGAGTGCTGCAGGCTTCCTGTACAAGGAAGGGTAAAACATTCTGGCCCTGAGGGTAAATCTGGGGACACCTGTCCCTGCTTACCTGAGCCTGGCTGACCGAAGTGGCTCCTGCACCTGCCACCGCCGCTTGATCCTCCTCCATTGTAGCAAGATCCAAGCGCCGAAAAGCCCATCTTTATTTGAAATCCGCGCGGCCTGGCCGCCGGAAATGACGTCAGCCGTATGCGACCGCCCTCTCTCCCTGCGTTCCAGCGGCCGGAACCGGAAGCCGCGTCGCGCCGCCGAAAGTCCCGCCCCCGGTCGGAAGTGACGCCCTCGCCATCCGAAACCCGGAAGACATGAGGCTCTGTAACGGCGCTATTTTCAAACAGCGCCAAAGCCCTACGTCGCCGGTCTTAGATAGAGGATGGGGACCTCCGACAGCCTGACCCCCCTGGGTATGAAGGAGAGAGGACACCGGAGCAGCCCCCACGCGTCAGGGAGGCAGCTGGGCAGGTCTGCAAAATAGCAAAACAACAGGTATGCCTTCAACTCTCCCCACCTGGAGAAAGCGCAGCACCCCTTGGTTCCCTGCAGAGCTTCCACCATGGCTGGAGGAAACACTACAACTGAGGCCATGGTGGAAGTATCCGGTCTTTAAAGAAAAAACTGCAGTGTTTCCTGGGAAAGTGGGTGGAGCTGCGCTCTCTCCAGGTGCTGTCCTGAAAGACGAAGGGAGAAAATATTTTATTGCACTGCTCCGGGGGTCTTCTTCCGTCTTGGGGGTCTTCTCGCCGGACTCCTCCGCTCTCTTCTGCTCTTTTACCTAGCTCTTTCACGAGCGGGGGAGTCCGGCTACCTTCTTCGTCGTCGCCGCCGTCGTCTGGGGTCTCGATCCGCCTTCGGGGGTCTTCCGGGGGTCTCTTCTGTTCTTGCGGCGGTCGTCGTCTTCCGCGCCGCCGGCGCCTTCTTCTTCTTCTTCTTCTTCTTGTCCTTCTTCTTGTTCTTCTTCTTCCGATGTTGACCCGACGCTCTCTCTGCCCGGAATGCCTATGCCGCTCTGCGCTGAGACTTATATAGGGGAATGGGGACAGGGTCACATGTTCATGTCACATGGTGACCCCGCCCCCTTGCGATGTCACAGTCCCAGCATCCTCCGGGACTGTGACAACACAAGGGGGCGGGGTCACCATGTGACATGAACATGTGACCCTGTCCCCATTCCCCTATATAAGTCTCAGCGCAGAGCGGCACAGGCATTCCGGGCAGAGAGAGCGTCGGGTCAACATCAGAAGAAGAAGAACAAGAAGAAGGACAAGAAGAAGAAGAAGAAGTCGCCGGCGGCGCGGAAGACGACGACCGCCGCAAGAACAGAAGAGACCCCCGGAAGACCCCCGAAGGCGGATCGAGACCCCCGGACGACGGCGGCGACGACGAAGAAGGTAGCCGGACTCCCCCGCTCGTGAAAGAGCTAGGTAAAAGAGCAGAAGAGAGCGGAGGAGTCCGGCGAGAAGACCCCCAAGACGGAAGAAGACCCCCAGAGCAGTGCAATAAAATATTTTTTCAAAAGTGTGTGTGTTTTTGTACTTTACATTTTACACTTAGGTGAATGGGTAGGGGTACATCGTACCCCATACTCATTTCACATAGGGTGGGGGGCCGGGGATCTGGGGGCCCCCTTATTAAAGAGGGCTCCCAGATTCCGATAAGCCCCCGCCCGCAGTCCCCGACAACCAACGGCCAGGGTTGTCGGGAAGAGGCCCTTGTCCTCATCAACATGGGGACAAGGTGCTTTGGGGTGGGGGGGGGGGCGCACGGCCCCCCCTTTCCCCAGGGCACCCCCCATGTTGAGGGCACGCGGCCTGGTACGGCTCAGGAGGGGGGGGGCGCTCGTTCGTCCCCACCCTTTCCTGGCCTGCCAGGCTGCGTGCTCGGATGAGGGTCTGACATGGATTTGGGGGGAACCCCCACGCCGTTTTTTTTCGGCGTGGGGAGTCCCTTTAAATCCATGCCAGGTCACGGAGCTAGCGCGGCGGCAGTAACTGCCTACGCTAGCTACGTAACCTGAAGTCACGTGCTAAATGAACGGACTTGCCGATGAGCGGCAAGTCCGTTCATTTCAAAAGTCCCGCGGACTTGCCCACTAACGGCGGGATTGTCCGCTGGACTGCCAAGTCCAGCGGATAATTTTAAAACCAAACTTAAAACTTTGGTCCGCCGGACTTTGGCGCCAAAAAGTCCGCCGGCGCCCACACACGAGGGGATTATCCGCTGGACTTCAGTCCAGAGGATAATCCCGCGGGATTGTCCCTTCGTGTGTACGCGGCATTTGAGTTCCTTGGCAGCCTTAGGCAATGAGAAGGTCATCAGATGCAGTTTGATTACGGTAGTTTAATATTATTGACAGGTACCGGTGTGGTTAATTTAAATTTCACTGGGGGGGGGGGGGTACTTTTGATTGGGCAGCTGAGTTTACCTTTGTAGTGCAATAAATATTTCTTTTTTTTTTTTGGAGATTTTTTTCTTCCAGCCTTGGTGTGTCACATTGGGTGGTATTGCCTGAGTTGTCACTGTCACCAGGAGACCAGGGAACCCAACCATGCACAGGGCTATAAATGTAAAAGTAAAAGGTGCCCTAAAGACCGTCCACAAAATACCACACATAAAGGAAGTCAAGAAGTGTTGAACCAAAGAATAATCTTTATTAAAAACTAGGGTTGAGCAAACCCGAACTGTAAAGTTCGGGTCCGTACCGGACTTTTGGGTGTCCGGGACCCGGACCCGAACCCGAACTATTGCCTGTAAGTTCGGGTTCGGGTCCGGTGTTCGGCGCTGTATTGGCGCCTTTTTAACAGCTTTAGGGCAGCCAATGGATGATCGTTTCACTAGTGTGCCCTTAGAAGCCATCACAGCCATGCCTAATGGCACTAATGGCATGGCTGTGATTGGCCAGTGCAGCATGTGACCCAGCCTCTATATATAGCCCACACACAGCACACAGCATCATTCTGTTAGACACACACTGTTAGGCAGGTTCCTGTGCTGCAGATAGATAGAAGATTTTAGGAGTTAGTGTGCTAAAGTCAGTCCACATTCCTGGAATTTTATTCTAATTAGTTAGCTCAGTGAGCGATCTAGATAGCTAGAGTAGGGAGGGAGTTTCTTTATTTTGCAAAAGAAAGAGGCAGAGATAATTATTGAAGAGATTCCTAAATCAATTGTACCCTGGCTGGGGTGCAGTGCACAGTCACAGTAACAGTGCCATGAGGCCAGTGCCAGACAAAATATAAAAGTTTTACCTTCAAGCTCAGTGCAACATTACTGCACTGCATATAGTAAGAGATACACCACAGTCTGTGTGTATTCTGCTATTGGAAAAACATTGCATAAAAATTGAATTTTGCTTTTTATTTTTTTTTCCCAATAGCATTTTCTGCGTGTTCCTACAGACACGCTGTAGATACTGTCCGTGTAGTCTGATATTGCAAAAACATTGCAAAAAAATAAAATTTTGCAGTGTTTTTTTTCCTTCCCAATAGCATTTTCTGCGTTTTCATAAACGCTTTACATACTATCCGTGTAGTCTGATATTGCAAAAACATTGCAAAAAAAAAAAATTTTGCGGTGTTTTCTTTTCTTCCCAATAGCATTTTCTGAGTTTTTATAAACGCTTTACATACTATCCGTGTAGTCTGATATTGCAAAAACATTGCAAAAAAAAAAAAAATTTTGCGGTGTTTTCTTTACACCATAGCATTTTCTGTGTTTTCATAAACGCTTTACATACTATCCGTGTAGTCTGATATTGCAAAAACATTGCAAAAAAAAAAAATTTTGCGGTGTTTTCTTTTCTTCCCAATAGCATTTTCTGCGTTTTCATAAACGCTTTACGTGTACGTGTATTCTGCTATATATAAAAACACCCATTTAGGGCGAGATCATAAATTTTGAAAATATGAGGAGATCATCAAAAAGGGGACGTGGCCCGGGTCGTGGTGCTGCTGGTGGCGATCCTGTTGCAGGGAGAGGACATGGTCGATCTGTGCCAGCTACACGCACTAGTGAAACACCTTCCTCAGGTGCGAGTAGGCGACAGAGCCTGCAGCAGTATTTTGGCGCGCCTAATGAGGCTGTACGAATGTCGAGGCCAGGACAAGTACAGGCGATAGTAGATTGGGTTGCTGCTGACAGTGCCTCCGGTCCCTTCACATTGTCTCCCACCCAGTCTCCTGATGAAAGTTCAGAGTTGGCACCTGCAGCCGATGTCCATCAGTCTTTCACCTCACCCCCTTGCAAATCAGCCAATCAGTCTGAGCCCCAAATCATGCAGCAGTCTCTTCTGCTTTTTGATGACTCTGTTACCCTGTTTCCCCGAAAATAAGACCTAGCGTGATTGTCGGTGTTGGCTGCAATATAAGCCCTACCCCCCAAATAAGCCCTAGTAAAAGTCCTTGTAGGTCTTGTTTTCAGGGTAGGGCTTATTTTCGGGGAAACAGGGTAGGGCTTATTTGGTGGGTAGGGCTTATATTGCAGCCATTACCGACAATCACGCTAGGTCTTATTTTAGGGGAAACAGGGTAGCAGGGTTTCCCAGGGCCATCCACCTAGCCTTGCCCCAGAAGTGGAAGAGATTGTGTGCACCGATGCCCAACCACTTATGTTTCATGATGAGTACATGGGAGGACCATCGCAGGACGTCTCGGATGATGACGAAACACAGGTGCCAACTGCTGCTGCTTTCGCCATTGTGCAGACCGACAAGGAGGGCAGGGGTGAAGACTGGGTGGAAGATGATGTGGAGGACGATGAGGTCCTTGACCCCACATGGAATCAACGTCATGCAGGTGACCAGTGTAGTTCAGAGGAAGAGGCGGTGGTCGTCGCACAGAGCCACCAGCACAGCAGAAGAGGGAGCAGGGTGCAGAAGCGGAGCGTCCGTCCCCTAGACAGTACGTCTGCTACTGCCCAACACAGCAAGGGACCGAGCACACCAAAGCCAGGTGCAAAGAGTTCCCTAGCGTGGCAGTTCTTCAGACAATGTCCTGATGACAAGACACGAGTGGTTTGCACACTGTGCAATCAGAGCTTGAAGCGAGGCATAAACGTTCTCAACCTGAGCACAACCTGCATGACCAGGCATCTAAGTGCAAAGCACGAGATGCAGTGGAGTAGACACCTCAAAAACCAAGAAAGGTCTCTGGCTCCTCCTGCTTCCTCTTCTGCTGCAGTCTCGGCCTCTTCATCCACCTCTGTAGTGACAGTGACACCTGCCAACCCGCAAACAGAGGATCTGCCAGCAACACTACCACCTGGGTCACCAACCATCTCCACAATGTCCCATGGAAGCGTTCAACTCTCTATTTCCCAAACACTGGAGCGGAAGAGGAAGTACCCCTAGCCACCCGCGATCCCTGGCCCTGAATGCCAGCATTTCAAAATTCCTCGCCTTTGAAATGCTGTCATTCCGTCTGGTGGAGACGCAGAGTTTTCAAAGGCTGATGTCATTGGCTGTCAGTGCGCACTTTCGGCGTTCTCACCCTGCTGCTGCTCGCCTGTCAGCGCTGCAGCGTAACTTCGGCCTTCCCGCTCACCGTCTCATATGTGACGTGCCCACAAGGTGGAACTCCACCTTGCACATGCTTGCCAGACTGTGCGAGCTGCAGCAGGCGATAGTGGAGTTTCAGCTTCAGCACGCACGCGTGAGTCGCTCTGCGGAACAGCACCACTTTACCGCCAATAACTGGGCCTCCATGCGAGACCTGTGTGCCTTGTTGCACTGTTTCGAGTACTCCACCAACATGGCCAGTGCCGATGACCCCGTTCTCAGCGTTACTATCCCAGTTCTATGCCTCCTTGAAAAACTCTTCAGGCGATGATTGAAGAGGATGTGGCACAGGATGAGGAGGAGGAGGAGGAGGAAGAGGGTTCATTTCCAAGGCTTTCAGGGCAGTCATTTACAAGTGGCTACGAGGGTGGGTTCCTGCACCAACAAGCGCCAGGTACACAATTGTCTGGCAGCAAGGGCACAGTTCTGGAGGATGACGAGGTGGAGGATGAGGAGGAGATGGAGGAGGAGGAACCATGTTCACAGCAGCGTGGCACCCAGACCAGCTCATGTCCATCACTGGTGCGTGGCTGGGGGGATACAGAGGACACAGACGATACATCTCCCACAGAGGACAGCTTTTCCTTGCCTCTGGGCAGCCTGGCACACATGAGCGATTACATGCTGCAGTGTCTCCGCAACGACCGCCGAGTTGCCCACATTTTAACTGGTGCTGATTATTGGGTGGCCACCCTGCTGGATCCCCGTTACAAGGACAACGTGCCGTCCTTAATTACCTCACTGGAGCGTGATCGTAAGATGCGCGAGTACAAGCGCACGCTGGTAGACGCGCTGCTGGTGGCATTCCCACTTGGAAGGGGGGGTACGGTGGAAGCACAAGGCCAAGGCAGAGGAGGAGGAAGAGGTTGCCAACGCAGCCGGGGCACCGCCAGCACCTCGGAAGGCAGGGTTAGCATAAACGGAATGTGGAAAAGCTTTGTCAGCACGCCACAACAACCAGCACCACCAGCTGACATGGAACGTCTTAGCAGGAGGCAGCATTTCACCAACATGGTGGAGCAGTATGTGTGCACACGCCTACACGTACTGCATGACGGGTCTGCCCCCTTCAACTTCTGGGTCTCCAAATTGGGCACATGGCCTGAGCTTGCCCTTTACGCCTTGGAGGTGCTGGCCTGCCCTGCCGCCAGTGTATTATCTGAACGTGTATTTAGCACGGCAGGGGTCGTTATCACAGACAAGCGCAGCCGCCTGTCCAGAGCCAATGTGGACAAGCTGACGTTCATTAAAATGAACCAGGCATGGATCCCACAGGACTTGGCCGTACCTTGTGCAGAATAGACACATATACCGGTGTTCTGACGAAAACTGTCTTGCTATCGGATGGTGTCCGGCCACTTACTGCGCAGGTGCAGTGCTTGCGCAGTACGGAGGACAAGGAGATTCACAAAATCTCCAAAGATGAACGTCGCCTGCGCAGTGAGTGCAGGTTCAAGCCCGACCATCCAAGTGGACATACGGTAGCACATAGTAACAGGGCCCCTCACGGGCTCGCTTGGCTAGGCTTCAACCTCGGATGATGTGGCTTGAACCTGGAGTCAGCGCGCATCGTCTTCGGAGAGTTTCAAAATCCCCTTGTCCTACGTACTGAGCAAGCGCAGTACAGGGCGGACACTATGCGAC
>CM053038.1:50150088-50284568 GCA_028564925.1 Lithobates sylvaticus | reverse complement strand
TTTAAGCTTAAGTTGGCTTGTAGTTGCTCACTGTCGCCAGTAGATGTCACTGGTATCACTGGCCATAGTATGAGATTTCACAAACACAACTAAGTTATGAATATTTATATTTTCTTCAGCCAAACCAGTTGGAGGGTTTTGCCACTGGTGCATGCTGGAGAAGGATATAAATATATTAGGACAGGCCATGTTCTCACTCTTTTCTCTTTGGCTAAATGGAGCTCTGCTGTTAGGCCCAGTAGCCTGGTTTGGGGCCTACCGTGTGCTGAAGTGGTCCTGAAGCTGCCCTGCCTGGTCTAGAGGAAGCTGTGCCAAGATGGAGACCCTTTCTGGAGAGAGCCTGGAAGAAGGCTGGTCTCTCAGAAGGGCCTAGTGACCCACTTGGAGGACACACTGAAAGCTGAGAATGCGCCTACCATGTTGCTGGATCAGCTTAAAGGTTCTGACACTGTGAAGCTGGACACTGATCTGGATTTGGGGAGTCTGTAAGTGATCTGCTATGGTATTCGAGACCCCCAACCCTCGCCTCCTTAACCATTCTGCGTGCCCAAAATCCTTTCTTAGTCACCCCATTTTAGCCATGGATTCAGCCCTGAGGAAGTGGGAAGTGTTATCCTGTCTATGGGGTGTCAGAGGGGTGCTACATGGACAAGAGGAGAGGAGGAAGTATTATGTAGTCTAGCAGGGAAAGCTCAGCCAGAGCTGACAACACTTCAGATTTCAGTGCAGCAAAGGCTCCGTGTTGTCAGCTCAAACAGGAAGTTGTGAGGTCACTGGATTTCTGGCAGATCAATAAGCAGCTGTTTAAAAGGGATAAAACATGGGGAATTGTGCGTATATATTAAAGAGTATTTATTGCAAATGTTTTTCCCCAGAAAAATACTGTGCAAAAGAAGTAAATCGCCATACAAACTAGATGTTAATTCCATGTTGTTTCTCCTCTGCAGGCTCTTCACAAAGCTAAGATAACTGTACATGAGAACGGGACGGAGGCTGCTGGGACCACTGTACTGGAGGCCGTTCCAATGAGACTTCCTCTGCAGATTAAGTTTGATCGTCCGTTCCTATATAATATTTATGACCATGAAACCAGAAGTATTCTCTTCATGGGTAAAGCTGTAAACCCAGCAAAATAATTTTATGCACGTGTCCTTGTTGTGTTTTTAATAAAGTTTTTTCTTTGGTTCAACACTTCTTGACTTCCTTTATGTGCGGTATTTTGTGGACGGTCTTTGAGGCACCTTTTACTTTTGGATTATAGCCCTGTGCATGGTTGGGTTCTCTCTGGTTCCTGGTGACAGTGACCACTCAGGCAATACCACCCCATGCGACACACCAAGGCTGGAGGAAAAGATCTCCAAAAAAAATGAAAGAAATATTTATTGCACTACAAAGGTAAACTCAGCTGCCCAATCAAAAGTAACCCCCCCCCCCCCCCCATAGTGAAATTTAAAGTTACCACACCGGTACCTGTCAATAATATTGAACTAATCATACTGCATCTGATGACCTTCTCACTGCCTGAGGCTGCCAAGGAACTCAAAGAGGTTCATGGCTGTGCCATGTCAAGCTGACCAAGATTGCACCGCACTGAACATGATTAGAGTTGAGCGGACACCTGGATGGACAGGTTCGGCTGAACTTCGGAAAAAAGTCCGGGTTCGGGACCGAACTTGACCCGAACTTGACCCCGAACTCCAAACCCCATTGAAGTCAATGGGACCGGACTTTTGAACACTAAAATGGCTGTAAAAAGGTCACGGAAAGGGCTAGAGGGCTGCAAATGGCAACAAAAATGTTGTTAAGAGCATGGCAAGTGATGCACTGCAAAATTAAATTTTTTTGGAATGTTTTTCCAATATCAGAATAAACGTATAGTGTCTAAAGCGTTTATGAAAACGCAGAAAATGCTATTGGGAAGAAAAAAAACACTGCAAAATTATTTTTTTTTGCAATGTTTTTCCAATATCAGAATACACGGACAGTATGTAAAGCGTTTATGAAAACGCAGAAAATGCTATTGGGAAGAAAAAAAACACTGCAAAATAAATTTTTTTTGCAATGTTTTTCCAATATCAGAATACACGGACAGTATGTAAAGCGTTTATGAAAACGCAGAAGATGCTATTGGGGAAAAAAAAACACTGCAAAATTAAAATTTTTTGCAATGTTTTTTGCAATATCAGAATACACGGATACTGTCTACAGCGTGTATGTATGAACACGCAGAAAATGCTATTGGGGAAAAAAAAAAAATTAAATTTTTTTATGCAATGTTTTTCCAATAGCAGAATACACACAGACTATGGTGTATCTCTTACTATATGCAGTGTTGGTCCTAATGGTGCACTGAGCTTGCAGGTAAAACTTTTATATTTTGTCTGGCACTGGCCTCATGGCACTGTTAAAAGACTGTGCACTGCACCCCAGCCAGGGTACAATTGATTTAGGAATCTCTTCAATAATTCTCTCTGCCTCTTTCTTTTGCTTAATAATAAAGAAACTCCCTACTCTAGCTATCTAGATCGCTCCCTGATCTAACTAATTAGAAGAAAATTCAAGGAATGCTGACTGACTGACTAAATCACACTAACTCCTAAAATCCTCTCAGCAGCACAGGAACCTGTCTATAGCAGAATGACGCTGTGTGCTGTGTGTCTGGACTATATATAGAGGCTGGGTCACATGCTGCACTGGCCAATCACAGCCGTGCCATTAGTAGGCATGGCTGTGATGGCTTCTAAGGGCACACTAGTGAAACGATCGTCGATTGGCTGCCCTGCAGCAGTTAAAAAGGCGCCAATACAGCGCCGAACACCGGACCCGAACCCGAACTTACTTACTTCCCGAACACCCAAAAGTCCGGTACGGACCCGAACTTTACAGTTCGGGTTCGCTCAACCCTACACATGATCAAGATTGGCAGGTGCATGCTAGGTAGCCAGCATACACAGAATCCAGGAATACGGACACTGTGGCTTCAGATGCCCACACTGAAGATGGCTGCGCTGTGCAGGAACTTCAAAAAGTAAGAAAACGATGCTGCACAAACATAAAACTGGGCATAATTTACAGCATACCTTTGTTACATTGCACGAGGCATGAGTATTCTAGCTGTATTTTTATCTTAAAAGTCATATTTCGTCCGGAACTCCGCTTTCAGTTAGAAGGTTTACAGGTCTCACCTGGGGCCCTAAAGGGCCTCAGGCAAATTTTCAGCATATGTATTGCTACAAGAGACTATCAGAGACTACAGAATTACTAGAAGGATTCTTCAAAAACTATGACCATGCTATGATTGGAGGGGGGGGGGGGTTAGAGAATAGGGATTAGCCGAACACCCTCCAGGTTCGGTTCGCAGCAGGACATGCTAACATGCAAAAAGTTTGTTCGAACACACGGACACCGTTAAAGTCTATGGGACACAAACATGAAAAATCAAAAGTGCTAATTTTAAAGGCTTATATGCAAGTTATTGCCATAAAAAGTGTTTGGTGACCCGGGTCCTGCCGCAGGGGACATGTATCAATGCAAAAATAACTTTTAAAAACAGTTTTTTTTCGGGAGCAGTGCTTAAAGTTAAAAAAACAATAAAAAATTAATATTCCTTTAAATATCGTGCCTGGGGGGTGTCTCTAGAATGCCAGTAAAGTGGCACAGTTTTCCCGTGTTTAGAACAATACCACAGCCAAATTACATTTCTAAAGGAAAAAAAGTAATTTAAGACTGCTTGTGCCTGTAATGTATTGTCGGGTCCCGGCAATATACATGAAAATCATTGAGAAAAACGTCATGGGTCCCCCCCCCAGCCCATTACCAGGCCCTTTGGGTCTGTTATGGATATTAAGGCACTATATACTCTGAACAGAAGTATATATACTATATGGCCTGCCCTATATACTCTGCAGAAAATTGGGCCTTAGGTGTTGGTGGTACCAGAACACTGTAAGCCCACACAGTTACTCTTGGTGAGCGCAGAAATGGGCCCTGCTGTAACATACTATATCAAAAATTGTAATTACATGCCCCTGTTTAACAGGGGCAGAAAAATTTGGCCCGTGGTGGTGGTGCCACGACACTGTAACCCCCCACAGATACTCTTGTTGGGCGCAGGAACAGGCCCTGATGTGAAATATTAGATCAAGAATTGTAATTACATGCCCCCTGTTAAACAGAGGCAGAAAAATTGGGCCTTTGGTGGTGGTGGTGCCACAACACTGTAAGCCCTCACAGATACTCTTGTTGGGCGCAGGAATGGGCCCTGCTGTGAATTATTAGATTAAAAATTCTAATTGCATGCCCTTGTTAAACAGGGAAAGAAAAATTGGGCCTTAGGCAGTGGTGGTGGTGCCCTAAACCAAAAATATTGTTGGAAGCTAGCATCATCAAGATTGAGGAGGTATAGGATAGTCACTCAGCATAGCCAATCTTCAAGGGATCCCACATCCATAGAAAAATCAATCAGGTGCTTGATAGCTGCTGATCCAAGACTGATTCATTTTTATGAATGTGAGCCTATCAACGGAGTCTGTGGACAGACGCACTCTATGATCCGTTACAAACCCTCCAGCAGCACTGAATGTGCATTCAGAAAGAACGCTGGATGCAGGATAGGCCAGTAGCTCAATTGCATATTGAGCAAGTTCTGGCCAGTGGTCCATCCTCAAGACCCAGTAACCCAGTGGATGGTCTGTTGGAAAGGTCTGCTCTTGCCCCTAGATATTCCTGCACCATGTAATGCAGACGCTGGCGATGGTTGCTTGAACCGATCAGACCTTGGCGCTGAGGACTGAAAGATTGTCTAAAGGCATCAGTCAGCCGACCCCTTCTCCACGATCTCTTCTTCTGACTGAACGAAGCCTCAGCAACACGTTGTCCAGCACCAGGAAATTTACGTATATATACGTCTTGATGCACCTGACATTGTGACGCAAAAGTGTCCGCCTTGGCTAACTCATAAGATGGTGGACTCCACTCTGTATATGACAGGTCCTTTTCAAGTTGAAATTAATGTATAAATATATGACTTAATGTCAGCGTGTGGCATGATCCAATACTTGTCGAACACAGAACGTTAATTAAAAAAATAGACTTAGCTCTTTTGACAACAGACCAAAGAAAGAGATGGTTCCTTGGATAGGTGAAGGCAGTACTGCACAGGAATAGATGCTTTTCATCACTATATATCCAACAGTTGACACATGACCATCACAGCTACATGAGCTTGTTGGACATCCCAACCAAAAATGATGGCCATTACTATGAATTTGGCCACCCTTTGGGGTTAGAATATACTCCATTCTTCTTGGAGGGCTTTGCACTTTTGTCAGAGAGGTTACCTGGTTGGTCGCGGTGCTGGCCGCGCAGGTGTGCGCCGATGTGCGCCGGTGCGTGCTGGCGTGCGCGTTCCTGTGCGCGCCCCTGTTATCGTTGGTGCGCGCCAGTGTGCACACTCCTGGTGGCACTGGGGTGTGCGTTTGGGCGCGCATGCCTGTGTGCATCGGCGTGCGCAGTGTTTGGACCCAATCGGCCAATCGGCCAATTTTTGGAGCCAATTTAGGTCTGCTGTGCACTCTGCTTGGTGCTGCCTGATCATCAGCTCCCCCGTGCCCTTGTTCCCGTTGCCTGTATCTGTGTTCCTGTATTCCTGATCTCCTGACGACCTGGCTTGCCTCTCGGATATCCCTAACTTCTGCCTGCACCCGACCGCTGCCTGTTTAACCTTGCTTCTGCCTGCTCCTGTTACATCGATGAAAACCTGAAAAAGGGGTTTATCCGTCCTTCCACCTCCCTAGCCGGTGCTGGCATTTTCTTTTTTGAAAAGAAGGATCATTCTCTACGTCCATGCATTGACTATCGGGAGTTGAACAAGATAACTATTAAAAACCATTATCCCTTACCTCCTAGTACCTGAACCTGTGGACAAGAAGGGCGTGCAGAGATTCATTGCCTTCTCTAATTTTTACCGGAAGTTCATCAGAGACTTTTCTGCAATTATTGCTCCCAGGCAGGGAACCTGATTCTCTTGGATCCCTAAGGCCCAGGTGCCTTTGAAAGACTTAAGGAGCTGGTAACTTCAGCCACCATTCTGAAGCATCCTGATCCTGCTCTACCATTCGTCTTATGCCACGTACACATGGTCGGAATTCTCGTCGGAAAAAGCTCTGATGGTTTTCCCGTCGGAATTCCGACGGAATTTCGCTTAAACTGTCTTGCCTACACACGGTCACACCAAATTCCGACGGTCAATAACACCGCGACATACAACACGTTTGACGGCACTATAAAAGGGAAGTTTAATGCTTCTGAGCATGCGTCAAATTGTTTCCGAGCATGCATCGAAATTTTGCATGTCAGAATTGCATACACACGTTCGAAAAATCCAGGCCAGGTTTTCCGTTGGAAAAATTAAGAACAGGTTCTTAATCCAAAGTCCGTCGGAAATGCCGACAGAAAAAGACCGATGGGCATACACATGGTCAGAAAATCCGATGAAAAGCTCCCATCGGACTGTTTCCATCGGAAATTCCGACCATGTGCACGCGTCATTAGAGGTCGATGCTTCAGAAATTGCAGTCGGAGCGGTGCTCTCTCAGCGGCAGGGTGCCAAAGTTCTGCTCTACCCAGTAGCATTTTTTTTTTTTTAAGCAAACTCTCGATGTCTGAAAGAAACTATGATGTGGGGGATCGAGAACTTCTGGCCATCAAGGCGGCTCTGGAGGAGTGGCGTTACCTATTGGAGGGTGCTGCACACCCTATCTTGGTCTACACCGACCACAAGAATTTGTAATATTTAAGAACTGCCAAAAGACTAAGACCATGGCAAGCCAGATGGGCACTTTTTTTTCCAGATTCCAATTCCATATCACCTACAGACCTGGTTCTAAGAACGTTAAGCCGGATGCACTTTCTCGCATGTTTCATGACTCAGAGAAGACCCTGCCTCCCGACACGATCCTTCCTTCTGGGAACTTCATGCTCCTTCAAGGGGACCTTATCTCCCAGATTAGACAGGCCTCTGTGGGAATGTCCCCGATTCCTGAAACCAGTTTAAGAGAGGGTTTGTTTTGGCATAAAGACAAGATCGTGGTTCCTGAGGCCTTAAGGGTAGTTCTATTGGAGCTCTGCCACGACCATAAGTTGGCCGGACACTTCGGTACCCTGAAGACTGCTGAGCTGGTCCAGCACACTTTCTGGTGGCCCCAACTGCTCAATGAATGTGTACTCATGCAACACTTGTGCTCGAAGCAAGAACAGCTGGACAAAAGCTTGGGGACTGTTAAAACCCTTACCCGTTCCTGAGAGACCGTGGAAAATGATCTCAATGGATTTCATCGTGGAACTCCCCCCGTCTGAGGGGTTCGCTACCATCTTCATTTTGGTGGATAGGCTGTCCAAGATGGCACACTTCCTTCCAATGAGGGCACCCCCTCGGCCATGGAGATGGCCAAGATCTTTGTTAAAGAAATTGTAAGGTTGCATGGGGTCCCAGCAAGCATTGTGTCCGATCGGGGTGTCCAATTTACCTCGAGGTTTTGGAAGGCGCTCTGTGGATCCCTTGAAATTGAGTTGGCATTCTTGTCGGCCTATCATCCCCAGACAAATGGGCAAACTGAAAGAACAAATCAGTCCCTGGAGCAATACCTCCACTGCTTCTCTGCCTTCTCTCAGGATGACTGGGTCTCTTTACTACCCGTTGCGGAGTTCTCTTACAACAACTCCTTGCCTTCTGCCATCAATCAAACACCATTTTTCGCCAATTACGGTTTCCACCCAGCTTTTCTACCCAGCTCAATACCTGAATGTACCGTCCCTGCAGTTTTCGAAACGATATATTTCTGTGCCACTAATAATAAACTTCTACAAGAAACTATGGCCAAGTCTCAGGAGTACTACAAAAAGATGTTTGATAAAAAGAAACATGGAGAACTTATCTTGGAACCCGGCAACCAAGTGTGGTTGTTCACAGTCAACCTGAAAATGGCCTGTTCCTCTAGGAAATTGGGCCCTGAATTCATGGGTCCTTTCTCAGTGAAGAGAAAAATAAAAAAATTAATGATGTCACCTATGAACTAGACCTGCCTGACCCGGTCTTTCATGTAAACCCTACTGAAGCCTGCCCACCCAAATCTATCATAATTAATAACTAAGAGGAGTTTGAAGTCGAAGCAATTCTGGATTGCAGAAAAAGGGTCAACGTAATTCAGTACCTCATCAAGTGGAAGGGGTATGGTCCTGAGAAGCCCGAGAGCAATTTGCATGCTCAGGAACTTTTACAGGCCTTTAAGAACTGCCATGCCTCCATACTGGCCCAACTGGGCATCCGGAGTCTGCCCTTAAGGAGGGGGTACTGTCAGAGAGGTTACCTGGTTGGTGGCGGTGCTGGTTTGCGCCGATGTGCGCCTGTGCGCACCCCTGTTAGCGCTGGTGCGCGCCGGTGTGCGCCTGTGCGCACTGTTGTGCGCACTCCTGGTGGCACTGGGGCAGTGATGTAAGTAACTGAGTTAAAATAAACTGAGTTACTTAACGCAGTTACTTTAGAGGGTAACGAGTAATCTAACTGATTACTTTTCCCCTCATGGTAACTCAGTTCCCATTACTTTGGCTTAGTTACCCCAATTACATCTACCGCCACTAGATGGCAGTAGTTTAATTCTGGTGTCCTGCCGAAAAAGTTCCCCCCCCCCCCCGGATAAGGACCCCCTGTACTGCGCAGGCGCAGTGCTTGCGCAGTACGAAGGACTACGGAGCTTCCGAAAATTGCCGAACCTAAACAGCTCTGAGTGAACTCTACACCGCTCAGGCGCAGTTAACATGTAATTGTACGAGGCGATGCCGCACGCTCCTGATGCTCGTACTACTCTGCAAGGGCATCTATCGTGTAAGTAAGGGGCGGGTCTAGTATTACTGTAACCAAGGGGCACATTAATTATTGTTATATATCGAGCTCCGCCCATTAATTTATCATTCGCCCTCTTCTGTAGAAATCCGCCCCTTACACGATATAATAATAATAGACCCGCCCCTTACACGATATAATAATAATAGACCCGCCCCTTGCTTACACGCTATAACAGATCTGCCCCTTGATTAGAGTAATAATAGAGCAGCCCCTTGGTTACACGATATATAACAATAATAATAAATGCGCCCCTTGCTTACAGTAATACTAGACCCGCCCCTTAGTTACACGTATAGAATATTAAAAAAAAAAGTCACAGTTACTTTGCTGCATAACTAATTACTTTTCCAGTGTAGTAACTGAGTTACTAACGCAATTACTTTTTGGGAGAAGTAATTTGTAACTTAACTAATTACTTTTTTAAAGTAAGATGACCAACACTGCACTGGGGTGCGTGCTGGCAGTTGGGCACGCGCCTGAGCGCATGTGCGCAGTGTTTTAGGTCTGCTGTGCACTCTGCTCAGTGCTTCCTGATCATCCGTTGCCTGTATCTGCGTTCCTGTATTCCTGATCTCCTGACGACCCGGCTTGCCTCTCGGATATCCCTGACTTCTGCCTGCACCTGACCTCGGCCTGTTTGACCTTGCTTCTGCCTGCTCCTGTTGTACCGTTGTTGCCCGCCTGTACCCTGACCTGCCTGTTCAGCTCCTGCTCCGCACCTGACTGCCTGTGTTCCAACCTACTCACTTGCTGCTTGGAGATCATCCTGCTTCCAGCTCTTGAATCCTCTTCACTGGGCTCTTGTACCACTCCGCACTCCCGTGCCTCCTGTCTATTCTACCAGGGGTCGCGAGTCGGACGCGTAAGGGAGACCACCCTCTGCCCAAGCGGACTCACCGGTCTGGTAAAGGGAAGTCTGACAACTTTGTAGTGTGTTTGTGGGAATGTGCGCCCATTCAACCAGAGAAAGAACATTTGTTAGGGTCAGGTACTGATGTTGGATGAGAAGACTTAGCTCACAAGTGGTGTTCCAACTCATTCCAAAGATGTTCAGTAGTTTGGTTGAGGTTGTGGCTCTATGCTGGACACTCGAGTTCCTCCACACCAAACTGGTCAAACTATGTCTTTATGCCTCCACTGTTCTGGGAAGACTTCCCTCAATATTTTGGAATGTGTTTTGGAATTTGTTCCCATTCTGCCAAAAGAGCATTTGTGAGGCCAGGTACTGATGTTGGAGGAAAAGACCTGGCTCACCATCGGTGTTCCAATTCATCCCAAAAGTGTTCAGTAGGTCAGGGCTCTGTGCAGGACACTCGAGTTCCTCCACACTAAACTGCTAACACCATGTCTTTATGGAGATGGCTCTGTACACAGGGGCACAGTCATGCTGGAACAGAAAAGGGTCTTCACCAAACTGTTGATGTCTAGTTGTGATGGTCAGATGTCTATAAACTTTTGGCCATATGGACTAGAAGGCCAATCTCTGGTGTTGAGTTTCTAGTTCAGCATACCCGCTCATATTATTCTGAATTCACACTCTAGTGGATTCTCCATCAGCACATGTGAAGGACCGCAAGAGACGCCCAGCAGAAAGCAGCTCTCACAACAATAAGTCGTCTCATATAGGATTGTCAGAAATAGCCAATATTCATATCGTTACAAATGCTGATTTTTATAAATTGATCCTAGAATTAATATCTAAATTAAAGCGGAGCTCCGTCCTGGGGAAATTTTTTTTAAAAGTCAGCAGCTACAAATACTGCAGCTGCTGACTTTTAAAAACCGGACACTTACCTGTCCCGGGGTCCAGCGATGCGGGGGAACGAGGCCCCCCCTCGTTCCCCAATTTGACGCTCAGTCATCTGGGACACATGACAGGTCCCAGATGACTGTGCGGCGCCGAGGGGGAAGTGACGTTTAGCCCGGGCACTGAAGGTGGCAGACTAAGAGGGACCCCCTAGCAACAGGCATTTAGAGGTGAGTAAAAAAAATTTTTTTTCCAATTATTTTTTTTTTATTTTTTTTTATGATTTTTAAGCCCCAATTTTTTTTTTTTTTGACCGCAACCCCACTTTAATTCGTTTCTTTTAGATCTGCCTGCAATTCAGTTTGAACCGGATGAGTCCAAAAATCATCATCTTTGGACAAAACACAAAGGCAAATAAAAGTACAGAGTTGATATTTGCTCAACCCACAGAGGAGAGGTGAGGTGACCCGGTTAATGGTTTGAGGTCTTGGATTGCTTAATAGTAAGAACTGGACATGCATCATCCTATATAAGTGGTCAGTCCAGCCAAAAGATTTCAGACTTCTCTGAGGACATCATAACTTTGTTGTAAGTATACATTTTTTTACTAATTCTTTAGATTTTCCTCTACAAAAACAAACAATTTATATAGCAAATTTCTAAAATAAAATATTTATTTATATAAAAATAAATATCTATACAACAATTTATATTTATATGAAAATGTATATAAATATTTATGTAGCAGATATATATATATATATATATATATAACAGAAAACTAGCACTAAAGTGATAAATAAAAAAAATAAAAAAATTAGGGCTGTTACTGATTAAAATTTTCGTGTTCGATTAATAGATTTTTTTAAAATCGATTAATCAGCTAATTTTGATTAATTATAACGCACATACAGATCCAACTAATTTTAGCTGATCTCCTTGCATTGCAACTCTGCATTAGTCAGTGGTGAATGTGGTATACACTATATACAATCACCCGACACTAGTTAGTTTCCACAATCCATGACTTAACTTCACAGTTCACACAAATACGTTTTAAATTCAAACTGTAGCACCGACGGAAGTCATTTTTTTTTTTCCACAGTAGCGTGACAATCCCTCCCCCTCCGGTCTAACTAATCACTCTTCCCTTATGGCATGGACCCCTGTGCAAACTGGTGGTCATGCAAGCGGGTATCAAAAGGGTTAACACGGACCATAAACTTCTCTCACGTCTCCTTAGATCTCAGCAAGGACGCAGGTCATGGGTAGAAAGAAAAGATCTAAGTGCTCACCGCTTAAGTATAAGATTTAATTATTGTGTTCAAACACAAACTACTCACATAAAGATGATAAAAACACAGCATGTAAAGCCGACAATCGTGTTAGTTCCGTAGGGCAGCAGCGGGTGACGTCATTCGTAGCTCCTCCCCCGTACGCATTACGTTCAATCAGAACTTCGACGTCACCGGACTCCTCCCCCCTTCCCTTCGTTAGCAGGCGGAGGCACTTGGGGAAGGGGTGAGGAGACCGGTGACGTCGATGACCGTGACGTCACCGGATCTCCGACGGAACTCCCTGAAGACCCGGAAGCCGGCGGAGAGGTGAGTATTAGGGCTGTGGAAATGAAAGATTATTGCCTCGATTAATCGTAAATTTTCACGATCAAAAAAATGAACGATTAATCGAGGAATTAATCTTTAATTTCCACAGCCCTAAAAAAACAATATATAATAAAAAGGAAACCGCAGAAAGTGCTAAAACTTTAAATATGATAAACGGATAGGAGCAGCGCTAGCAAATTGGAACACTAAATGTGATACAATAGCGACAAACATAATATCAATGAATGCCTAAAGGTGATCAAATAACATACGATAGTGATAACAATATAACAATTTTTTAAATGCTGTAAACTTGGAGTGGCTTGGTCATACTTATAGTGAGTCCAAAGTTCCTTTAAATGAAAAAGGCGAATCCCCCTTAGGAGACCCCACTCACCAGAAATGGCAGATCCTCAGCTTCTCAGTCTAGGATCAGGGCCGTCTTTAATATTAATTGGACCCTGGGCAAAACTTTTCTTGCCCCCCCCCCCCCCCCATGCAGTTTTGCTCTCCGCCTGCTCTGAGACATACAATAAATAGCAGCTAGAGCAAAATCAGTTTACTGAATCAGATCAGGCAGCTATTGTGATTGGTTGCCAGAGGTTACAGTGTATCATTACGGCTCACTGACTGGTTGCTAGAGGTTACAGCACACATTACGGCTCACTGATTGGTTGCTAGAGGTTACAGCACATGATTTCTTCTTGTTTGGTTGCTAGAGATTACTGTGGATATGACCTCAGGAGGGCATGATATACATATGAATGCCGCCGGCCACCGCTATTTACATATGAATGCCAGTAATTTACATGTAAACACAGGGTCTGCAGGTGAGGCATCTGTACACAACAATAGGGCAGAGCTGGGCAGCATTAGTAGCAGCACTTCACACTGAGATATTGGGATACAGCACAGAACTAAAACCTCAAGGGACGAGGGAATTTAAACCAGGATAGTTGGCAAGTATGAGGCAGCTGCTTTGGGCCCCACAATAATGACAGGGCCCAGGGCAGCTCCCCCTTTTGCCCTGCCTTAACCACTTCAATACCCGCCCATAGTCATATGACACCCACAAGATGGATCTCCCATCCTAGGTGGGCGTCATATGACGTCCTCCCATTCCCGGCCGCCTGGGGGGGCGCGCGCGTGCCGCCGGTGGCGCGCGCGCGCGCCCGCGGCGTCGCTCGGGACCCGGTGCGAGTGCCCGGCGGCCGCGATGTCCGCCGGGCACCCGCGATTGCCCGTTAAAACAACGGGACAGTGCGGGACCGTGGAGCTGTGTGTGTAAACACACAGCTCCACGTCCTGTCAGCAGAGAGGAGACCGATCATGTGATCCCAGTACGGAGGAACACATGATTGGTCTCCTCCCCTTGAGTCCCCTCCCCCCACAGTTAGAATCACACATATAGGGAATACATTAACCCCTGCAGCGCCCCCTAGTGTTAACCCCTTTCCTGCCAGTCACATTTACACAGTAATCAATGCAATTTTATAGCAACGATCGCTGTGTAAATGTGAATGGTCCCAAAAATGTGTCAAAAGTGTCCGAAGTGTCCGCCGCAATGTCGCAGTCACGAAAAAAAAATCGCATATCGCCGCCATTACTAGTAAAAAAAAAAAAAAAATGCAATAAATCTATCCCCTATTTTGTAGACGCTATATAACTTTTGCGCAAACCAATCAATATACGCTTATTGCGATTTTTTTTACCAAAAATATGTAGAAGAATACTTATCGGCCTAAACTGAGTAAAAAAATATTTTTTTTTAAAAAAAATGGATATTTATTATAGCAAAAAGTAAAAAATATTGTTTTTTTTTTCAAAATTTACGCTCTTCTTTTGTTTATAGCGCAAAAAATAAAAACCGCAGGGGCGATCAAATACCACCAAAAGAAAGCTCTATTTGTGAGGAAGAAAGGACGTCAATTTTGTTTGGGTGTAACGTCGGACGACCGCGCAATTGTCAGTTAAAGCGACGCAGTGCCGAATCGCAAAAAGTGCTCTGGTAAGGAAGGGTGTAAAATGGCCCGGTGCTGAAGCGGTTAAAAACGGCCCTGTCTGGGATCATACAGGCAAAACAGACATAATCTCTCATGGTGCTGCAGTTTCTTGGGATGGATCGGCCGACCGGTGCTTGGTAATAGGAAGAACATCACATTCCACTGGAAAATAGCAGAAAAAGTAATATGGTGAATAACCGCTGGGCATCTAGTTTGCACGCACCAAAGCTCTACTTACAAAATGTAGGCAAAAGGCAGGCTTTCAGAAAACACGATCGCCGCTCGTATAGCATGTGTTCCACGGAGGCAGGAAATTGCGTCACTGGTTATGCCGCGAGACGGAAATTACGTTGACGCGTTTCGCCCCTCTTCCAGGGCGTTATCAAAGACATCAAAGACTTGTCTTTTATAACGCCCTGGAGGAGGGGGGCAAAACGCGTAGACAACAAGATATTTGGGGGGCACACCCTAAAAAAATGCATTGAAGATGGTGCAGCCATAAGAGCAAGGCTTGTTTAACCACTTGCCTACCAGGCACGAACACCCCCTTCCTGACCAGGCCATTTTTCAGCTTTCAGCGCTGTCGCATTTTTGAATGACAATTGCGCGGTCATGCAACAATGTACCCAAATAAAATTGTTATCATTTTGTCCCCACAAATAGAGCTTTCTTTTGGTGGTATTTGATCACCTCTGCGGTTTTTATTTCTTGCGCTATAAACAAAAGAAGAGGGACAAGCTTGAAAAAAAACGCAATATTTTTTTTACTTTTTACTATAATAAATATCCAAATTTTTTTTTTTTTTTTAACTAATTTTTTCCTTAGTTTAGGCCGATTCGTATTCTTCTACATATTTTTGGTAAAAAAAAAAAAAAATCGCAATAAGTGTATATTGATTGGTTTGCGCAAAAGTTTATAGCGCCTACAAAATAGGGGATAAATTTATAGCATTTTTATTATTTTTTTAAATTTTTTTACTAGTAATGGCAGCGACCTGTGGTTTTTATCATGACTGCGATATTGTGGCGGACATATCGGACACTTTTGACACATTTCTGGGACCATTCACATTTATACAGTGCTATAAAAATGCATTGATTACTGAATAAATGTGACTGGCAGGGAAGGGTTAACACTAGGGGTGATCAAGGGGTTAATAAGTTCCCTATGGGAGTGATTCTAACTGTGGGGGGAGGGGACTGACTGGGGGGAGGAGACCGATCGGTGTCCCTATGTACAAGGGACACACCATCGGTCTCCTCTCCTCTGACAGGACGTGGATCTGGGTGTTTACACACACAGATCTACGTCCTGCTCAGTTACTGGGCAATGGCGGACATCGCGGCACGCGCATTTGGTACCCAGCGGAGGGCGCGTGCCCCCTAGTGGCCCGCAAAGGAAGTGCCGTCATATGGCCGCCCGGAAAAACAGATGTTTCTTGCCGCCGTCGTATGACTGTGGGCGGTCACAAAGAGGTTATAACACCTAGACATTTTCAAAAAACATTATCAAACCATATGGTGCTTAAGTCCACTTACTGCGACAAAGTACCCCATGATTAGTGGGTCCTACACTATCCATCCTTTTGGGTGAGGAGCACCCCAGTAAGTACGTCTCATTAGTGTCCACCTGTTTCATGGGTGGAGCCCTCATGTTCTCCCATATAGAGGAGCAGGGCAGGATTTAGGGTGGTGGGGGCCCCTGGGCTTGAGTCACTTTCGGGCCCTACCTTCTATACATTACCGTATTTATCGGTGTATAACATGCGCCGGCGTATAACACGCACCCCAAGTTTAGGAGGGAAGTTTAAGGAAAAAACTTACATTTATATGCCCATCAATGCAGCCTTATCAGTGTCCATCTGCAGCCTTGCCCATCCATCTGCAGCCTTGTCCAGTGTCATTGCAGCCTTGTCAGTGTCATTTGCAGCCTTGTCAGTGCAACCTTGTCATTTGCAGCCTTGTCAGTGTCATTTGCAGCCTTGCCCCAGTGTCATTTGCAGCCTTGTCATTGCAGTCTTGAAGTTTAAAAATGGCGCCACTAAGATACATAGTCCTGTGTATCTCTGCGGCTCTCGGGTCCTCTCGGCGGCTCTCGGTCCTCTCGGTGGCTCTCGGGTCCTCTCACAGTTCCGAGCGGAGCCGAGAGTAGCCGAGTGTACTCGGCTCGGCTCACAATCACGCCCAGTCCCTGTGTTATGTCCATCATAGGGCGGGACTGGGCGTGACTGCGAGCGGTGCAGAGCCGAGTACACTCGGCTATGTATCTCGGCGGGGCACGCGGGGGCCCCCTATTGGGCGGGGGCCCATGGACTTGAGCCCAGTCAAGCCCAATGGTAAGTCCAGCCCTGCAGAGGAGTATAGCTCCCTCGGTTCAGAGAAGCAGGATCTCCCGATCTATGGATAGTGTAGGACCCACTAATCATGGGGTACTTTGTCGCAGTAAGTGGGCTTAAGCACCATATAGCAATATGGTGAGACCAAATCCCCATATTTTTTGATAATGTTTTTTGAAAATGTCTAGGTGTTTTAAACAAGCCTTGCCTAAGTATCACCAAGCCACTCCAAGTTTACAGCATTTGAAATTGTTATATTGTTATCACTATCTTATGTTATTTGATCACCTTTATGCATTCATTGATATTATGTTTGTCACTATTTTATCACATTTAGTATTCCAGTTGCTAGCGCTGCTCCTATCCGTTTATCATGTAGCAGTGTAGAAGTCGTTGCGGTATACAACTACTATTAACATATCTATTCCCATAGTTAGCTGGTCAATTAAACTCTGCTAGGCACACTGATATAAAGTTAGTTATGAAAATACACACACTGCTGCTAGTAATACAATATCTTATTTATTTCCCAAGAAATCAGGAACGCTAACATAAAGTATTAAAAGACATTACAATATCACAAAGCTTACAATCAAAACATATAATACAAGAATATCAAAGATACTTATCACAAGGCCCTCCGTGAGGCTTTGTAGCATCGGCCAGACTCAGATGACCGAGAGAGGGCCATCGCCATGATCCATAAGGGAAGGCCTCAAGATGGCCGCCAAGCCATGAGGTTGTCAGAGACACATCCTCATGTCAGGGCGTCCCAGCAAACAGAGACCGAATTTCCTGTGTGTGCGAACCTTTCATTCAAACCTACACGCCCACTCATAGCCACCCCCATTTGCCTTCCATTCAATAGATATCCATAGCCATCTCAGCAGTAACAGTCTCTCTTGAAGCTTGCTTATCTCATAGACAGATCAGAATAAGCATTGTAATGCAGATCATCCCTCATAGATATAATATAGTTGTTTAACTGGCTATATTCCAATCAGGGGAATGCATCCTGGTATCCAGAAATGTATTGGGAATGAACCGATGTGAGATTACATGAGTTCATATTGAATCCAACATATCCCGCTTTGCGACTAAAAGGCGCATACCACCCTTCTTCAGACACGGCTCCTATTGAACAGTCCATAACTGTTTTGTCCCCAACATGTGTTTCCGAACCAGTACCTATAGAACAGTCCTTTAAACGTCTTAACGTGTTGTATTTTTACAACTTGTGCAGAAACAGCTCCTATGGAACAGTCCATAATGGTCTTACCGTGTTATGCTTCCCAACACGTGCCGCTTTGCCACTGAGTGACACATCCTTCTTCAGCGACAGCTTCCATGTCACCATTATGTATCTTTGGTATCTTCTCCTTTCCGGTATCTGGCAGGAAGCAGACAGGTATTGTGTAGCAGATACAAGGAGGTGTCCTGTAGTCCAGCAGCAGGAAGCAGACAGGTATTGTGTAGCAGACACAAGGAGGTGTCCTGTAGTCCAGCAACAGGAAGCAGACAGGTCTCAAGCAAGCAGGGTCAAACACAGGCGGGCAGATCAAGCACAGAAGGGGCATCCAAAGAATAGTCAAAGTCCAGAACCAAGATCAGGGCAGGCAGCGGTCAGAGGAGTCAGAGGCAAGCCAGGTATCAGCACGGATCAGGTAAGTCAGGTTTTGCAGGTCAGTGAGTACACACAGGAAACGCTGTTGATCGAGCAGCAAGGCAGCAAGGTCTGGGTCCAGCTTAAATAGCGATCTTGGTGGCAAACAGCGTAAAGGCGGCCGCGCGCTCGCTCCCACGCGCGCCATGCGCCGCGCGTGCACGTGCGTGTTCCCGTGCGTGCTCGTGCACGCTCGTTCGCGTCCATGCACGCCGTCAGCCGTGCTATTGCGCATGTGTGGGTGCAGAAGGCCCGTTCTGAGTTCTGAGACCCTCTTCTGTTCCTGGAGATGTTGAAACGCCCGCTGGGGGGGCTTTCCTGACACCTCATCCCTATTAGTAAAACAAATGTGAAATGTTGCATATATTTTCTTTTCTTATATCTGGCCAGAAGATGGAGCTCTCGCTTCTTTTTCAGTTCTTACTTTATATTCCATAATGCCTGTTTTATTTACAGAGCTCAAATGCTCAAGCTACAATTTACAGCCACAAGAAGCGAATGATTTAAAGAAATGAATGACTCCACCGTGGTATAAAATATAAATTTAAACACCTACAAACCTGTATCTGTTCCTTATCTACAGTACTTATAGGTGAGCTGTTGTTTAATATTATCATTGTATTTTTTTTTTTATTCTCTCTTAAGGAAAATGAGGGTCCTACTGTTCCTGGGTTTGAGACATGGCTCTTCTTTACTCAGTGGTCTTTGCTGACCACCACAAGGATGAGGGAAAGAAATCTAGTGACAAAGACGACCATGAGAAGAAAGGGGACCCCCACCATCATCACCGCCCCCACCACCATGGCCATCACCATGGGCACCATCACCATGGCCACCATCACCATGGCAATGAAACATTGGCCTGCCACAAATTAGCAACTAGCAATTCCAAATTTGCATTTGACCTCTATAGGCAGGTAGCAGCAGACCATCCATCAGAAAACATTGTCCTGTCCCCAGTAAGTATATCTGTAGCATTGGCTTTTCTATCCCTTGGTGCCAAGGCCAAAACCCATGACCAGATACTAGAAGGCATGGGCTTCAACACCTCTGAGGTTTCCAAGAAAGAAATGCATGATGGCTTCAAAAATCTGCTGGAAGTGTTCAATGATGAAGACAGTGAGCTTCAGCTTGACAGTGGGAACGCCCTTTTCTTAAGTCAGAAATTGAAATTCCTTGATGACTTTCTCAACAATGCCAAGAACATCTACGATTCCGAAGCCTTCAATGTAGACTTTTCCAATTCTGAAGAGGCCAAGAAACAAATCAACAGCTACGTTGAAAAGGAAACAAATGGCAAGATTGTTGATGCGCTGAACAGTGTAGACAAGGATGCAGTCCTTGTTCTGGTCAACTTTATTTATTTTAGAAGTAAGTCTTTAAGATTAAGTTAAATGAGAAAATTAAAACCTTGCATTCCCAGCAAGACACACTCCCTTGCTAAAATGCCACAATTAAAAAAAGACACCCGTTGGGGGAAAAAGTTATATAACATACTCACCGTTCCCTCAGCTTCCATGGTGCAGAGGGGTGATGTCATCATACTGCCAATAAGATTTTGTGGAGTGTTGAGCACTCCCAATCTCAAGAGTAGGGATGAGCCGAACACCCCCGGGTTCGGTTCGCACCAGAACCCGCGAACGGACCTAAAGTCCATGCGAACATTAGAACCCTATTAATTACAATGGACGCGAACGTTCGAAATCAAAAGTGCTAATTTTAAAGGCTAATATGCATGTTATTGTTCTAAAAAGTGTTTGGGGACCTGGGTCCTGCCCCAGGGGACATGTATCAATGCAAATTTTTTTTTTTAAAACTGACGTTTTTTTCAGGAGCAGTGATTTTAATAATGCTTAAAGTAAAACAATAAAAGTGTAATATTCCTTTAAATTTCGTACCTGGGGGGTGTCTATAGTATGCCTGTGAAGGGGCGCATGTTTCCCGTGCTTAGAACTGTCCCTGCACAAAGTGTAATTTTTGCAGTAAAAAAAGCTATTTAAAATCACTCGCGGCTAATGAATTGTCAGCTCCTGTAACACAGAGAACAGTCATTCATCGAAAGTCATTGATAAAAAAAGTCATTGATAAAAAAAAAAAAAAAAAAGCGTGGGGGTCCCCCCAAATTCAATTACCAGGCCCTTCAGGTCTGCTATGGATATTAAGGGGAACCCCGGCCAACAAAAAAAAAAAATGGCGTGGGGTCCCCCTCAAAATCCATACCAGACCCTTATCCGAGCAGACAACCTGGCAGGCCGCAGGAAAAGAGGGGGGGACGAGAGCGGCCCCCCTCCCTCCTGAACCCTCCTGAAGCGGCCCCCCTCTGACGTCATGGGGAAAGCCATAGGGAATTCCCCATGACGTCCCCGTCAGACACAGCGAAGCCTCACATAGCGGGAGCCTCCCATTGCGCGGAGCGGCCCAGAAGAGACACCGACGCCGTGGAAGAAGATGCCGGACGAGAAGACCAGAGCAAGAAGAAGCGGATCGGAGGAAGAAGAAGATGGAAGAAGAAGATGGAAGAAGATCCCGGAAGGAGAAGATGAAGAAACCGAAGGATGAAGAAAGGAAGAAGGAAGAAGACCAGAAGAAGGAAGATGAAAGAAGATTTTAATAAAGGAATTGTCAAAGACCGTCCCCTGTCATTTTTACAATTTTTGTCACTTTTTTGGTGAAATGGTAGGGGTACTTTTGTACCCCCTTACCATTTCACACAGGGGGGGCGGGATCTGGGGTCCCCTTGTTAAAGGGGGCTTCCAGATTCCGATAAGCCCCCCGCCCGCAGACCCCCACAACCAATGGCCAGGGTTGTGGGGAAGAGGCCCTTGTCCTCATCAACATGGGGACAAGGTGCTTTGGGGGGGACCCCAAAGCACCCTCCCAATGTTGAGGGCATGTGGCCTGGTACGGTTCAGGAGGGAGGGGGGGCCGCTCTCGTCCCCCCTCTTTTCCTGCGGCCTGCCAGGTTACGTGCTCGGATAAGGATCTGGTATGGATTTTGAGGGGGACCCCACGCCATTTTTTTTTTTTTTTTTGGCCGGGGTTCCCCTTAAAATCCATCCCAGACCTCAAGGGTCTGGTATGGATTTTGAGGGGGACCCCACACCATTTTTTTTTTTGGCCGGGGTTCCCCTTAATATCCATAGCAGACCTGAAGGGCCTGGCAATTGAATTTGGGGGGACCCCCACGCTTTTTTTTTTTTTTTTTTATCAATTACTTTTTTTATCAATGACTTTCAATGAATGACTGTTCTCTGTGTTACGGGATCCGGCAATTCATTAGCCACAGATGGCTGCCTTAGATGACACAACAGGATGAAGAAAGGAAGGTGTTTTAATGTGATACTGCAATGCTGTACTAACAGCACGCACACACTAATCCCCAGAATCACAGCAGATAATGTCAGCAGTCAGCAGCACTGCACAGCACATAATATCACTGACACGCTGGAACACACTATAGGGGGCTGCCGGCGCGGCGGCCTTTTATAGTGTGGGGCGTGTACTAAACCCCCTGAGCTATAATTGGCCACAGGCATCCTGCCTGTGGCCAATTATGGCTCTCCTCGCCGCTGGCTCTATGATTGGCCAAGCATGCGGGGTCACAGTGCATGCTTGGCCAATCATCAGCCAGCAATGCACTGCGACTGGCGCATTGCATTGCGGGCCGCTAGCATCACACGAATTTGATGCCAGCGGCCCAAATAGTTCTGGGCTCGCCAAGCGGGCGAACACCCGATGTTCGATTCGAACATGGGTTCGAATCAAACACCGGGCCCATCCCTACTCAAGAGAAGACACAGCAGCACATTGCAGGATCATCTTCTCATGAGATTGGGCTATTCAACGATCCCTTGGATCTTGCCGGAAGCATGATGACGTCGTCGTCAACCTCTAGGCAGAAACTGGGGAGGAGTAAGGATATTATCTTACCTTTTACCCCCACAGGTGTTTTATTAAGTTTGATTTGGTGATTTAGAAAGAGGTCAGTGGACCACACCAAATAAGTGGACCTTATTAATCTGGTATAAGATCATCACGGAGTGTAAATAGCATCTGTCAGGATGTAAACATCCAGGGCTTCCATCTAGTGTTCCATCTTACTTTTGCTTGAACCCATTAAGTTGTGTCAGACCCTCCAACATGGCCCATTTATAATGTAGAGAATATTCTGCTCTTGAAGCCTTCTTTTCTCTCGTTTAACATATAAAATGCAAATAACTTCTTGACCACTGACCATGCCTAGGCTCAATATTAACAAGAAGATAGAGACTGAAGTTTACAACTTTCTATTCTTTATGGGACTGTTTATGTTGGAAAATCCATAGTGCTCATTCCAAGGTAGAACCCACCTGTGCATCATTATTGGCCCAGAAGTAGCTCCACCTTCAGGAGATAGACCCTTAGGCCTCATTTACAGAGGAGCTGGGGCTTACCTGTGCATTATTATTGGCTTAGAAGTAGCTCTGCCTTCAGGAGATAGGCCCTTGGGCCTCATTCACAGGGGAGATGGGGTCCGTAGTCCATGATTGGGTCATACGAATATAGACGCCTATCCAAATTTGAAAGGTGTGTGTGAGCGGCCCCAAATGCTTTTCAAGGAGTATACCCTCTTCTTCAGAGCTAGTAGCTTATGTTGGAGAATCCACAGTACTATTCCCAAGGTAGAACCCACTTGTGCATCATTATTGGCTTAGAATTAGCTCCACCTTCAGGAGGTAGGCCCTTAGACCTCATTTACAGAGGAGTTGGGGCCCAACTATGCATCATTATTGGCCCAGAAGTAGCTCCGCCTTCAGGAGATAGGCCCTTAGCCCTTATTCACAGAGGAGCTGGGGCACACCTGTGCATCATTATTGGCTCAGAAGTAGCTCCACCTTCAGGAGATAGGCCCTTAATCCTCATTCACAGAGGAGCTAGGGCCCACCTGTGCATCATTATTGGCCCAAAAGTAGCTCCACCTTCAGGAGATAGGCCCTTAGTCAGTGATTGGGCCATACGATTACAGTCGCCCATCCAAATTTGACAGGTGTGTGGGTGAATGGCCCCAAATGCATTTCAAGGTGTATACCCTCTTCTTCAGAGCTAGTAGCTTATGTTGGAGAATCCACAGTGCTAATTCCAAGGTAGAACCCACCTGTGCATCATTATTGGCCCAGAAGTAGCTCCACCTTCAGGAGCTAGGCTCTTAGGTCTCATTCACAGAGGAGCTGGGGCCCACCTGTACATCCTTATTGGCCCAGTAGTAGCTCTACCTTCAGAAGATGTACCATTAGGTCTCATTCACAGAGGAGCTGGGGCCCACCTGTATATCCTTATTGGCCCAGAAGTAGCTCTACCTTCAGAAGATGTACCCTTAGGTCTCATTCACAGAGGAGCTGGGGCCCACCTGTATATCCTTATTGGCCCAGAACTAGCTCTACCTTCAGGTGATAGGCCCTTAGGCCTCATTCACAGAGAAGCTGGAGACTGTAGTCCATGAATGGGCCGTACGATTATAGACTTTCATCCAAATTTGACAGGTATTTGTTACTTTTATAATAATAAATGGTGCCTAAAGGTAATGCACAAGGCTAGTGCACCCCTATCGGTTGTTTATTTCATTTTAGACCAAAGATTCCCCCAATCTAAACAGGACAAGCCTAAAAAAGTTTATCCAGACACCACACTGAAGATACTGTTGGCCTCGGTCCCATACCATCTTAATGCGGGTGTGATCATTCTTATAGACAAGTATAGTGGAACCTCGGATGACGAGCATAATCCGTTCCAGGAGAATGCACGTAATGCATAGTACTCGCATATCAAAGCGAGTTTTCCGATTGAAGTCAATGGAAACTAAAATAATTTGTTCCGCATTGACTTCAATGGCATGCATTACCGCATGCGGCCAGAGGTGGGGGGCGCCGGAGAGCCTCAGAAGCGTCCGGAAAGGCCCGAGGACAGCTTGGCTGACCTCGGCAAACCTCGGAAAGACTCTGTTCCCGAGGTTTGCCAAGGTCAGCCGAGCTGTCCTCGGGCCTTTCCGTGCATTTACGAACTGTGCTTGGCTCCGGCGCCCGCCCCCCCCCCCCCCCACCTCAGGCCAAACGGTACTGCACATGCTTTGCCATGAATCGTGCTAGGTTTGCGAGACAACACTCGAAAACTGAGTAAGGATTTTTACAAATACAGTGCTCGTTTTGGGAAACGCTTGTTAACCGTGTTACTCGCAATCCGATGTTCCACTGTATATCTAACCACAACACTTTTTTCATTTTGGATACAGTGGAAATTGGTTAAAGCCCCCCCCCCCCGTGTAAATCCCTTTAGTTAGTTGTCATCGGAGCATATGTCCCCATTAGAACATTTCCCCTCACCTTATGTTCCAGATACTGTTGGACTCGGTCCCATACCATCTTAACGCGGGTGTGATGAGTCAAGTATATCTAAACACAACACTTTTTTTGTTTTGGATACAGTGGAAATTGGTTAAAGCCCCCCCCCCCCCCCCCCCCCTGTGTAAATCCCTTTAGTTAGTTGTCATCGGAGCATATGTCCCCATTAGGAGATTTACCCTCACCTTATGTTCCAGTGACAACATTTGACATTTCCATTACTTTCTGCCTTATAGGCAATGGACAACAAGAGATGGTAAATGGAATGAAACCTCACTCTTCCAAATGTCCTATAAACCTTCAAAAGCTCCTTTTTCAGTGTTTGGTTTTCTGCCATGACAATTGCTCTTAAAAAATAATGAAATAACTCATTTTTTTTCAAAATATATATTTATCTTATGGTTCATTCATTGATAGGACAATGGGAAAACCCTTTTGACGAGAGATTTACCCAAGAAGGAGATTTTCACGTGAGTAAGGACGAGACTGTGAAGGTACCTTTCCTGTCTAGGACTGGCTATTACAAGGTTGCGGTCTTGGATGATGCCACATTCGTAGCCCTCCCCTACAAAGGGAATGCCTCTGCATTATTCATCCTCCCCAATGAAGGCAAACTGGAAGAAGTGGAAGCTAACTGGAAGGGTCTAGTGAAGAAATTTAAAACGTCCAACAGTGAAGCGTGAGAGCACCTTTTCTTGAAATTGCTCAATAGATATCTTCCTCTCTATATGTCATATGAAAAAATAATTTCCTGTTTTCAATCAGAAGGACTGGAGCAGCCATTCCTAACCAGGGATCCATGGAACCTTAGGGTTCCTCCAGAAGTTGCTAGGGGTTCTTTGAGTTGTGGCTGATAGATCTCCTATCTGATGGTGCCTGCATAGTTACAGGGCCAACACCACTTAGCAGAGCCAGCTGCAGAACACCAATGATCTTTTTAGCTGAATGAGTTTGCTCACACGAGTTGGCCAGGGAGCGGCAAATCCAGGTGGTTGAGTCCCAGTTTTACTGCTCCCTCACCGCTAACCTGAACACTGACATGCAGCTAGTCAGGGCTGCACACATGCCCTGGAAAAATGAAACAGCATGTTGCATGCAAGTCTACGGGGGTTCCTCCACAACCATGTGCAATGAACGTAACTTTCAATGGCGGCCCATCTATAGGGGGCGCACGGCCGCCCCCCCCCCCCCCCATCCATGCATCCAGCCCCCTAATCTACATCGGACCGGACACATGGATTTCAATGTTTTTGTTTTTTTTTAAGCACATAATTAATCGCTTTCCGCCCGCCGGCTGTCCTATGACGGCCAGGCAGCGCTGCTCTCGTTATGGGCGGCGTCATATGATGTCCCTTTCTTCCTGGCCGCAGCATCACTAGGGACCAGATGCTAGACATGTGTGATTCGTTTCGCTTTTTTTCTTTTTCGTTTTTTTTCGTTATTTTCGTTCATTCGTTTTCGTACGAATGAACGAACGATTCGCTAAAAATTTTAACCAATAACGAATCGTTCGAATCGAACGAATCCAAAAATAACGAAAATCCGAAAAAAACTAATTAGAAACAACGAATGTACGAATGAAGAAAATCCGAAAAACGAAAACAGGAACAACGAAAATGAAAATGAACGAAAAAATTCGTACATTCGTAACTTTTTTTTTTTGTTGAATTGGTAATTTTCCGTGTCCCTTACAATGGTGCTGCTTAACGTGCTTCGAATGGATTGAACGAAAAAATTTGTACATTCGTAACTTTTTTTTTTTCGATTCGTAATTTTTCGTGTCTCTTAAAATGTAAAAATAGCATACACATTACATAAAATTATGAATTATGCTCCGATTACGAATCTACAAATGTTACGAATGTACGAATAACTACGAATGCGTCCGAATTTCGAATAAACGAATAAACAAAAATTAAACGGAAATACGAATCAACGAAAAAATAACTTTTACGAAAATACGAATCGTTACGAACACCGACGACTTACGAATTTACGAATCGTTACGAATCAACGGAAACGAAAAAAAAACTAAACGAAAATAAACAAATTTTTGTTGTGCACATGTCTACCCGATGCGCGTGCCCAGCACCTGCGATTGCCCGGTAACAGAGTAGGACCGCTAAAAACACACAGATCCACGTCCTGTCAGAGGAGAGGAGACCGATGGTGTGTTCTCAGTACAAAGGAACACCGGTCTCCTCCCCTTGTGAGTCCCTGCCCCCTACAGTTAGAATCACTCCCTAGGAAACATAATTAACCCCTTGATCACCCCCTAGTGTTAACCCCTTCCTTGCCAGTCACATTTATACAGTAATCAGTGCATTTTTATAGCACGGATCGCTGTATAAATGTGAATGGTCCCAAAAATCTGTCAAAAGTATCCGATATGTCCGCCACAATATCGCATGTCACGAAAAAAAATCACAGATCGCCGCCATTGCTAGTAAAAAACATAATATTAAAAATGCTATAAATCTATCTCCTATTTTGTAGACGATATAACTTTTGCGCAAACCAATCAATATACGCTTATTCCGATTTTTTTGTAGTAGAATAAACTGAGGAAACAATTTGTTTTAAAAAAAACATTTATATTTATTATAGCAAAAAGTAAAAGATATTGTGTTTTTTTTTCAAATTTGTCACTCTTCTTTTGTTTATAGCACAAAAAATAAAAAACGCAGAGGTGATCAAATACCACCAAAAGAAAGCTCTATTTGTGGAGAAAAAAATGATAACTATTTAATTTGGGTAATATTCGCTATTGTCTTCCTGATTCTCCGCCCGGCCAATCAGGAAGCAGTTCCTGAGACCATATTGGCCTGGGAGTCTTAGGTCTCCCGTCCAATTGGGTCTCAGTCAGAGTCCCACTTCCTGTTCGGCCTGGAAGATAAGCAATGGCCCGGAGCGAGGAGCTGCAGCCCGGATCCAGGTCCTAAGGTAAGGAGGCTTCTGATCGCTGCCACATTCCTGTTAGTCTCCCGTGGGGGCTTGGCGTTGGTTTGACGCCCCCCCCCTCCAAAAAATATTGAGAGCTAATCAGGAGGTGAGGAGGCATTTTTAAGAGGGGCAGCAAGGGCTGCTGCACATGCTAATGAGTGGTGGCATTATGACCACCACTGGCCACTGGCCAACAATATATGGTCGAAAGAGTCAGCGCAAAAAGGGCCCTTAGGTAGTTCGATTGGCAGAGGTGCCCGATGTGGTTGTTCAAAGGCACAAGTATTCTGTTTTAGTAAAACACCCAAGTACTTTATTTTACCAAATAATTCAAGGTGATAAAATTGGTGTCTAGTATCAGCTGATGGTGAGCTCCACATGTGAGCTACCTAGATGACATCACTGCCACAACTCTACATTCCACCTAGTGCCCAATAAAGAATATTTCCCAAGTGGAGCTCACTACCAGCTGATACCAGACACCAATTTTATCACCTTTAAATAAAGTAATTGGATGTTTTACTAAAGCAGATGACTCCCGTAACATTTAATATTGGCGTCTATGGAAAATCTTGGTCAGCTTGGCATGTGCACTGCACTGCACATGATCAAGATTGGCAGGTGCATGCCAGGTAGCCAGCATGCACGAAATCCAGGAAGAAGGACACTGTGGCTTCAGGTGCCCACACTGGAGATGGCCGCGCTGTGCAGGAACTTCACAAAGTAAGAAAACGATGCTGCACAAACAGAAAACTGGGCATAGCATACGTAGCATACCTTTGTTACATTGCAGGAGGAATGAGTATTCTAGGGGTATTTTTATCTTACAATTCATATTTCGGCCGGAACTCCACTTTCAGTGGTGTGAAAAAGTGTTTGCCCCCTTCCTCATTTCCTGTTCCTTTGCATGTTTGTCCACTTAAGTGTTTCGGAACATCAAACCAATTTAAACAATAGTCAAGGACAACACAAGTAAAACACAAAATGCAATTTGTAAATGAAGGTGTTTATTATTAAAGGTGAAAAAAAATCCAAACCATCATGGCCCTGTGTGAAAAAGTGATTGCCCCCTAAACCTAATAACTGGTTGGGCCACCCTTAGCAGCAACAACTGCAACCAAGCGTTTGCGATAACGTGCAATGAGGCTTTTACAGCGTCCTGGAGGAATTTTGGCCCACTCATCTTTGCAGAATTGTCCTAATTCAGTTACATTAGAGGGTTTTCGAGCATGAACGGCCTTTTTAAGGTCATACCACAACATCTCAATAGGATTCAGGTCTGGACTTTGGCTAGGCCACTCCAAAGTCTTTATTTTGTTTTTCTTCAGCCATTCGGTGGTGGACTTTCTGGTGTGTTTAGGATCATTGTCCTGCTGCAGAACCCAAGTTCGTTTCAGCTTGAGTACACGAACAGATGGTCGGACATTCTCCTTCAGGATCTCTTGGTAGACAGCAGAATTCATAGTTCCTTTTATCACGGCAAGTCTTCCAGGTCCTGAAGCAGCAAAACAGCCCCAGACCATCACACTACCACCACCATATTTTACTGTTGGTATAATGTTCTTTTTCTGAAATGCAGTGTTCCTTCTACGCCAGATATACTTGGACACACCCCTTCCAAAGAGTTCCACTTTTGTCTCATCGGTCCACAGAATGTTGTCCCAAAAGTCTTGGGGATCATCAAGATGTGTTGTGGAGAAATTGAGACGAGCTTTGATGTTCTTTTTGCTCAGCAGTGGTTTTCTCCTTGGAACTCTGCCATGCAGGCCATTTTTGCCCAGTCTTTTCCTGATGGTGGAGGCATGAACGCTGACCTTAACTGAGGCAAGTGAGGCCTGCAGTTCCTTGGACGTTGTTGTGGGGTCTTTTGTGACCTCTTGGATGAGTCGTCGCTGCGCTCTTGGGGTAATTTTGGGCGGCCGGCCACTCCTGGGAAGGTTCACCACTGTTCCATGTCTTCGCCATTTGTGGATAATGGCTCTCACTGTGGTTCGCTGGATTCCCAAAGCTTTGGAAATGGCTTTATAACCCTTTCCAGACTGATAGATCTCAATTACTTTCTTTCTCAATTGTTCCTGAATTTCTTTGGGTCTCGGCATGATGTGTAGCTTTTAAGGATCTTCTGGTGGACCTTACTGTGTCAAGCAGCTCCTATTTAAGTGATGCCTTGATTGTGAACAGGTGTGGCAATAATCAGGCCTGGGTGTGGCTAGAGAAATTGAACTCAGGTGTGGACAACCACAGTTATAGTATGTTTTAACAAGGGGGGCAATCACTTTTTCACACAGGGCCATGATGGTTTGGATTTTTTTTCACCTTTAATAATAAACACCTTCATTTACAAATTGCATTTTGTGTTTACTTGTGTTGTCCTTGACTATTGTTTAAATTGGTTTGATGTTCCGAAACACTTAAGTGTGACAAACATGCAAAGGAACAGGAAATGAGGAAGGGGGCAAACACTTTTTCACACCACTGTATACTTCATAAATGAATAAACATTCCATGGTGAAATTTAAACATGGTTTACTTTACCTCCACTATCCAAGTGCTTCATTTAAAGTCCCAAACTCCCCCCTATTCTCATCAGAGACTGCAGAATTATTAGAGGGATTCTTCAAAAACTACAAACATGCTACGGGGTGGTTAGAGACCTGTCCAAGGAGACATTCAGAGATTGGAGACATTATACACGGGTCCTCGAGATCACTACCCCTGCTGACACCTGGGGGTCTGAGGACTGCATGGCAAGCACAAAAGGGCCACAGGCTGGGTGCCGGGGGGGGGGGGGGTGGGGCTGGGGCCCCTTGAAACACAATGAGCACACATAATCATCAGAAATAGATCAATCTTTATTAACAATGTATTCGTCCATCAGTTCTATATACACTGGCTGTTGTTATACTGCAGATATTAGTGCAATAAGTCCCGCAGGAAAGAATTATACACTGCGCCTAAAAACGTGTACAAAGTGCAAAGTTTCATGAGAGCTCTCATTCATGGAAGCCCCGAGTCTGGCCTGAAACAGCGCGCTTCAAAAGCTTTATTGGTAGGAACCGACTGGCAGTGAGGGGTTCATATCTCTTGCAGAAGCTTCGTAATGAGTGATTCGAGGACAGCGCTGGGAATCAGGCGAGTATTGCAGCGGGAATTAAAGACACATTCGTTTAGATTCAGCATTCTCCAGTTGTCACAAACTGTGGTAATGGCCAACTAAAACCGGAGAGCTTGGGAAGCATTTCATACTTAAAGCGAACCTTCAGTCATTTTTTTTTTCATTTATTAAATCTTCTGCCCTTGTTGTTTTTTAACTTTGAATAGTAAAACTTTTTTAAATACCTAATACAACCCACTTCCTGTTTATTGTCTGGTCATTAGCCTAGGCTTATGACATCATGCACAGCTCTTTCTCTCTCTCTCTCGTGAGAGTTTTCCAGAAAGGGAGGGTGGATGAGTCATAAGAGGGCCAATGAGAGCTGCAGAGCTGGAGGCGCGCCTCTGTGTGTCTGTGTAAATCCAGGAAGTGAACAAGCAGCAGCTTCAGCTGCCCACAGTTAAAATGGCTGCAGCCAGACTCAGTGGAGGGAGATTTCTGCAGCATATTTGGCAGGTACAGAATCGCAGTATATATAAAATAATATGCAAAGTGGTTGGAGGGAAGCTTCAGAAAGGTAAATATGTTTTTTTTTTTACAAATTATGTGAGCAGACTGCCTCTTTAAAGCTGAACTGTAGGTATGGCAATTGTTACAATTTGACCAATAAGTAAGTGCCATACCCAGGGCCGCTGATATGGCAGTCCAGCCAGCCCTCCTTATTGAGCCACATTTTTGGTGTCAGTGGGAGGAATTGTGCCCATCATTGGTGTCATTGGGACCCATTGTTTGTGTCATTGGTAGAAACTGTTCCCCATCATTGGTGTCATTAGGCCCCATTGTTGGTCTCATTGGAAGGAATGGGGCCCCATTGTTGGTCTCATTGGGAGGAATAGTGCCTCATCTTTTGGTGTCATTGGGCCCATTGTTGGTCTCATAGGGAGAAATAGTTTGGGTTTGAACAATAAGTAAGTGCCATACCCAGGGCCGCTGATATGGCAGTACAGCCAGCCCTTCTCATTGAGCCACATTTTTGGTGTCAGTGGGAGGAATTGTGCCCAATCATTGGTGTCATTGGGACCCATGGTTTGTGTCATTGGTAGAAACTGTTTCCCATCATTGGTGTCATTGGGCCCCATTGTTGGTCTCATTGGAAGGAATGGGGCCCCATTGTTGGTCTCATTGGGAGGAATAGTGCCCCATCATTTGGTGTCATTGGGCCCATTGTTGGTCTCATAGGGAGAAATAGTTTCCCATCATTGGGTGTCATTGGGTCCCATTGTCAGTGTCTCTGGGAGAAAAAGTGCCCTATCATTGGTATTAGTGGAAGGAATTTTCCCCCTTCATTTGTGTTTATGGGGACAATTGTGGCCCCAAGGCCTGGATAAAAGCAAGCAAAACCCCCCCGGGTCACAGCTTGGAGACCACTGCACTAAACCAACGCAAACCTAGTTGTGACAGCCTTTTATAAATCAGTGCGTTCTGGCGCTATGAGGTATATATACGTCTGGACGCGCGTGACATTGTGACGCAAAAGTGTCCTCCTTGGCTAACTCATAAGACTGAATATGACAGGTAGACATGTGCAATTCGTTAATTCCGAATTTCCAAACTTTTCAATTTCCGAATGTCAAAATTTGCAAAATTATGAATTTCGCAATTTCAAATTTCCGAATCTTCGAATTTCGCAAATTTCGAATTTCCGAATCTTCGAATTTCGCAATTTCGAATTTCTGAATCTTCGAATTTCGCGATTTTGCAATTTCCGAATTTCGCAATTTCGAATTTCCGAATTTCCGAATCTTCGAATTTCACAATTTTGCAATTTCGAATTTCCGAATCTTCGAATTTCGCAATTTCGAATTTCCGAATCTTCGAATTTTCGAATTTCCGAATTTCCGAATCTTCGAATTTCCGAATTTCCGAATCTTCGATAATTCTAATTCTAAATCATCGCAATTTTGCATTTCTGCATTTTGGGATTTCCGAATCTTCGAATTTCGCAATTTTGAATTTCGCAATTTCCGGATTTCCGAATTTTCGGATTTCCGAATTTCGAATTTCGAATTTTCGGAATTCTGAATTCTGAATTTTCGGAAATTCGGAAATTCAAAAATTTGAAATTTTGAAAATCTGAAAAAAAGAAAGAAAATTTGTTTAATTCTAAATAATAACTATTAAATTATAGGTATTGGAATTCCCTTTCAAATTTGTCTGTTAGTGAATGTAACGAATACGAATTTATCCGAAGTTACGAATTATCTGAAATAACGAATGCTGCATCTAACCAAATGGAACGTAACGATTTAATAATAATAAATAACAATAATAATAATAAAACCTTTTTATTATTATTAATTATTTTTATTATTAATTATTATTATTAATTATTTATTATTAATTTGTTCCGTTCCATTTGTTTAGATGCGGCATTCGTTATTTCAGGTAATTCGTAACTTTGGATAAATTCGTACTCGTTAATTTAATAGTTAGTTATTAATTAAACTGATTTTCTTTCTTTTTTGCAGATTTTCAAATTTTGGGATTTTAAAATCTTTGAATTCCCGAATTCCGAAAGTCCGAAAATTCGGAATTCCGAAAAACCAAAAAACCAAAAATCCGAAATTCGGAAATCCGAAAAATAGAAATGTGAAAGTTCCCGAAATTTCGAATTCCGAATTTTCGAAATTCCGAATTTTCGAAATTCCGAATTTTCGAAATTCCGAATTTTCGAAATTCCGAATTTTCGAAATTCCGAATTTTCGAATTTCCGAATTTTCAATTTTCCGAATTTCCGAATTTCCAAATTTTCTGAGTTTTCAGTTTTCCGAATTTCCGAAAAAAGCAAAAAAACAAATGAAACGAAAACGAAAATGAACGGATTTTTTGTCAGTACACACGTCTAATGACAGGTCCTTTTTAAGTTGAAATGAATGTATAAATATATGACTATGACTGATATTGCTCTCCTAACACTGCCAGTGGGTTCAATACATCCCTCCGTGTGGCTTATCTGATTCTGCCGGCCTTTCGATAGAAAAACATTGAAACAAGTTTACAAAAAGCATCAACAACCTTCCGTGTAATAGAAAAATATGGCTGTACACGTCTCATCAAACCTAACAATAAATAACGTCTTTAACACACATACTTCACAACTCGTTTTCGGGTGGACCTGTTCCCTGCGCACACAATGGAGGCAACCAGCCCACTGGAAGTGAAGTCCAAAACCAACCAATGAGATGCCTGGAGGATATTGAGCTCACTGGGGTTGATTTACTAAAACTGGAGAGTGCCACATCTGGTACAGCTCTGCATAGAAACCAATCAGCTTCCAGTTTTTTGTGGGGTCAAACATTGGACAAGTTAATGCCGCGTACACACGATCGGAATTCTTGTCGGAAAAAACTCTGACGTTTTTTTCCGACGGAATTCCGCTCAAGCTGTGTTGCCTACACACGGTCACACCAAATTCCGACGGCCAATAACACAGCGGCATAAAACACGAACAGCACGAACAGCACTATAAAAGGGAAGTTTAATGCTTCCGAGCATGCGTCGAATTGTTTCCGAGCATGCGTCGGAATTTTGCGTGTCGGAATTGCATACACACGATCGGAAAATCCGATAGAAAGGTTTTCTTTCGGAAAAAGGTTCTCAATTCAAAGTCCGTCGGAAATTCCGACAGAAAAAGACCGATGGGCGTACACACGGTCGGAAAATCCGATGAAAAGCTCCCATCGGACTGTTTCCATTGGAAATTTCTGACCGTGTGTACGCCGCATTAGAAGCTGATTGGCCACCATGCAGAGCTGCACCAGATTTTGCACTCTCCACTTTTAGTAAATCCACCCCATTGCGTCCTCCTAATGCCCCGTTGCACACGATCGGACTTTTCGGCCGGACTATCCGGCGGACTCTAGTCCATCAGACAATCCCGCCGGATAGTCCGATCGTGTGTACGGGGCATAAAAAAAATGCTCACTCAGAAGACGGTGGGCTCCACTCTGTGTCATGACAGGTCCTCTTTAAGCACATCCTTAATACATGTTCACAACTCTGCTACAGGCCACCAGTTTTCATACAACATAAAATGTACACAAATCTTTATTATAGAATAGGCTTTTATATACAAAAAAGTCAGTGTGTGGCACGAGCCAATGCCTGTCGAGCACAGAAAGTTAATTACTTAAAAAATAGATTCAGCTCTTCTGACAACAGACCACCGTAAGAGACGGTTCCTTGGATGGGTGGAGGCAGCACAGCACAGGAATAGATGCTTTTCATCACAATATATCCAACAGTTGTTTGGACACATGACCATCACAGCTACATGAGCTTGTTGGACATCCCAACCCAAAATCATGGCCATTAATATGAATTTGGCCACCCTTTGGGGTTAGAACATCCTCCATTCTTCTTGGAGGGCTTTCCACTTTGTAGTGTGTTTGTGGGAATGTGCGCCCATTCAACCAGAGAAAGAACATTTGTTAGGGTCAGGTACTGATGTTGGATGAGAAGACTTAGCTCACAAGTGGTGTTCCAACTCATTCCAAAGACGTTCAGTAGTTTGGTTGAGGTTGGGGCTCTGTGCTGGACACTCGAGTTCCTCCAAACCAAACTGGTCAAACTATGTCTTTATGGAGCTGCTTCCACTGTTCTGGGAAGGCTTCCCTCAATATTTCGGAATGTGTCTCGGAATTTGTTCCCAAAAAGAGCATTTGTGAGGCCAGGTACTGATGTTGGAGGAAAAGACCTGTCTCAACATCGGTGTTCCAATTCATCCCAAAAGTGTTCAGTAGGTCAGGGCTCTGTGCAGGACACTTGAGTTCCTCCACACTAAACTGGTAACACCATGTCTTTATGGAGATGGCTCTGTACACAGGGGCACAGTCATGCTGGAACAGAAAAGGGGTCTTCACCAAACTGTTGATGTCTAGTTGTGATGGTCAGATGTCTATAAACTTTTGGCCATACGGACTAGAAGGGCAACCTCTGGAGTTTCTAGTTCAGCATACCCGCTCATATTATTCTGAATTCACACTCTAGTGGATTCTCCATCAGCACATGTGAAGGACTGCTATGCTCTTCAGGTGCCTGGTCCCCTGTAGTTTCCTCCGCTGGTCCCTACATGACTACTGTGTCCTGTTATGATGTAATGGCCAGCAGAAGGAACCAGGGGGGGGGGGGGGGATGCACACATCCAACACCCTTTGAAGCGTTAGATAGTGAAGATTAATCTGGAGCTCTTCAGTTGAGCAAAGCCAAGACTTGCCCTTTGTCGGAGAGGTCTATATGCAGTCATTTGCAGGGTGCTTTTATTAGAACGTATATGCTGAAGCAGTGATAACTCCCATATCTCTTTACCAGGGGTCAGCAACCTTTCCCACATTAGGCATCAATTTCCAAGCATTAGACAACTGGCATGTCAGTCACAATTCCTGCACTTTTACACCCCAGATCACCCCAATTGCTACACCTCCAGACCTCAGATAACCGCAAATTCCCACACCTTCACACCACAGATCTCCCCAATTCCTGCACCTATACCCCTCAGATCACCCCCAGTTCCTGCACACCTCAGATCACCCCCAGTTCCTGCACACCTCAGATCACCCCCAGTTCCTGCACACCTCAGATCACCCCAGTTTCCTGTACCTATACACCTCAAATCCCCTCCCAGTTCCTGTACCTTCAGACCTCAGATCACCCCAATTCCTGCACCTTCACACCACAGATCTCGATCTCCCCAATTCCTGCACCTTCACACCACAGATCTCGATCTCCCCAATTCCTGCACCTTCACACCACAGATCTCCCCAATTCCTGCACCTATACCCCTCAGATCACCCCCAGTTCCTGCACACCTCAGATCACCCCAGTTTCCTGCCCTTATACACCTCAAACCCCCCCCCCCCAGTTCCTGTACCTTCAGACCTCAGATCACCCCATTTCCTGCACCTTCACACCAAAGATCTTGATCTCCCCAATTCCTGTACCTATACCCCTCAGATCACCCCCAGTTCCTGCACACCTCAGATAACCCCAGTTTCCTGTACCTATACACCTAAAATCCCCTCCCAGTTCCTGTACCTTCAGACCTCAGATCACCCCAATTCCTGCACCTTCACACCACAAATCTTGATCTCCCCAATTCCTGCACCTTCAGACCTCAGATCACCACCAATTCCTGCACCTTCACACCACAGATCACCCCAATTCCTGCACATTCAGACCTCAGATCACTGCCAATTCCTGCACCTTCACACCATAGATCTCGATCTCCCCAATTCCTGCACCTTCACACCACAGATCACCCCAATTCCTGCACCTATACCCCTCAGATCACCCCCCAGTTCCTGCACACCTCAGATCACCCCAGTTTCCTGCCCCCTATACACCTCAAATCCCCCCCCCAGTTCCTGTACCTTTAGACCTCAGATCACCCCATCTCCTGCACCTTCAGACCTCAGATCACCCCAGTTCCTGCACCTTCAAACCTCAGATCACCCCAATTACCGCACCTTCACACCTCAGATCACCCCAAATTCTACACCATCAGAAACTCTGGCATTTTACATGGATCTGTTGTTTTCACTTAGAGGATGAAGAAGGTATACGGGTAGGCTTCTTCACATCGTACACCAATGTCTGCAGTCACCAGTGGGCCTACACTGATACTGGGAGATACTGGGAGTCCAACCACCACCAGAATGTCAGTGATGGGTGGGCCATAGGTGCAGAGGAGAAGTCCAGGATTTGTGACTGACAGCTTAGACCAGCCACCCTCAACCCTTTCAACACAGAAGAACCCTTTAAATAACTTAAGTAACCCCTGCTAAAAATGACTATATCTACAACCCATTAAAATGAGTGTGATGGTCAGTGTTCTTTACACTTGTGGATATTGAGAAGAATTACCCCCTTACACATAGCTAAAAATATCAATGGTGTGAGTGGGAACTTATCCGAGGGGCAGAAATTGCTCAAGGAAGCAACCTCTGGAGGAACCCTAGGGCTCCATGGAAACCTGGTTGAGAAACCCTAGATTAGGGCATGGCACTTAGGGTGCCACTGAAAAAGACGTAGGAGTCCTGCCCCTTCTAGGTTGCTGACCCCCGCCCTATCCTAACTTATGTTTTTATGCCGGTTATATTATATATCTTTGTACCATTGCTACACGTTGCCATATATCTGTCAGTCTGCGCTGCCACAGGAAGTTTTTAGCTCTCATCAATAAATAAATTCTCTGGTCAGTATCAATATATTCTCTTGTAGATCTTTTTAAAACTTTGCGTAAAAAAATAGACGATAAGCGTGGTGCACATTCCCTACTGGATAGCTTTTTTTTTTTTGTTTTTTTTTAGATTATATTTTTACTTTATTATATACAAAGATGTAACGCCCATTTAGGGACAGACATACAATGTCCTGACCACTTTCCATCAGCAGAATACTGAGAATGTCAAGAATACTGAGAATGTCAAACTGCCAAAAGTCAGAAGAAAATCCACACACTGCTGTAATATGTGAGCAGATAATTATAATATCTTAAGTCAGACAGCTAAATAAACCTTTTCGGATACTTAGAATGAAACTCGACTTCACCTAACAAACGTAACGCACATACATCTGCAATCCCTCCACCCCTGCTGTACTAAAAGGACGATGACAGCATTTATCAGTCCTACAGTTCTGCAGACGCTGTGCCACTGCCCCGCCCACTGACACGCCCACCTTAAACTCCCCATTGCTGTACACCCACCTAACTGCCTCCTGCTTTTCGAAAAAACTGGCCAATGCTAGACTTGTGTGGGAAAGCCAAGTATAAATATGAACTGTAAAATGGTTTATTGACTTAAAGTGGAAGTAAACCCCCCTATCGTTTTCAGCCAAGGAAGTTGCCATCTTTGCCTCTATTTAATCTTCAACTGCCACAGTGCTGCACATGTGATCCGTTATGACACCAGCCATTGGATGGTTTGACTGTTTGGTTGAGAGCACAGCCAATGTGCAGTTAGCATTCACGGCATGCCTTTTTTTTTAGTCTGTTAAATCGATGGGTTTACTTCCGCTTTAACAAATATCATAGGCGTGCGCAAGGAGTGTGCCAGGTGTGCCTGGGCACACCCTAATCCTGGAGTTGGCAACCCATCAGTTGTGGGCAGGTAACAGGTAAGCCACGATCCTTACTTGCCGACCCCCAGAACCTGGACAGGATAGGCGGCTGGAGTGGAAATATATACTCGAGTATAAACCGAGATTTTCAGCCCTTTTTTTAGGGCTGAAAGTGCCCCCCCCTCGGCTTATACTCGAGTCACCGCCGTCTGCCTACATGATCAGCGTGTCATGCAGACAGACGGCGGTGTTCAAAAGCCGCGCCTCCTCCTCCTACCCCCCGACCGTGATAGGAGGAACACTAATTTTCCCAGCAGTCAGTGTTCAGTGTTCTGCCTATCACGGATGTCCTGTCATTCTCATCTCATGGACGAGGATGAGAGGAAGTCCGTGATAGGCGGAACACTGAACACTGACTGCTGGGAAAACAGAGTGTTCCTCTTATCACGGACGAGGACGAGGAGGAGGCGCGGCTTTTGAATGTGGAATGGTGCCTTACACGCTGATCGGCAGGATCAGCAATGGGGGACACAGGACGAACAGGGAGGCATCTAACGATCGGCACATAAAGACTGCAATGGTGGACCCAGGTGGCAGATCGCACAGGGAGGCATACACAGGACCCAGGGGATGCAGATTGGCTGCAATGGACACATTGTACAGGACACAGGGGGGTATGTACAGGACACAGGGGGGTATGTACAGGACACAGGGGGGTATGTACAGGACACAGGGGGGTATGTACAGGACACAGGGAGACATGCAGCTGCAGATGGGCATTTGTTGACCCTCTTTTCCACTTACAGTAGCTGCTGCATTTTTCACCCTCAGCTTATACACGAGTCAATACGTTTTCCCAGTTTTTTGGTGGTAAATTAGGGGCCTCGGCTTATTGGGGTCGACCTATACTCGAGTATATATGGTAATGGACTGATCTGTATTTTCTTCTGCAGAAGCTAAAAGTAGGCTTCTCCTCCTCTTCCTCTCGCCGATATTCAGCTGCCACAGGAGGAAAATACAGGGGATTGGTACCAATGTATGCCACCCCTCTTGTCCCAGTTCCTTTTCTTTCTGCTGCCCAGGTCCCCCTATGTGCTCCCCCCCCCCCCATTGTTTTAGGATGACGAGTGGGGAAGAGGCCGGTTAATATGTCACAAAGGCATATGTGTTGGAGCTTTGAGGTGCACACCCTAATACAATAGGCTGCGTACACCTATGACAAATATAGACAGGACAACTCAAATCCATCATCGGTGATTGATAATGAAAATCTCAGATTTTGTCTGATGTCTGTGGCTTCTGGTGGATCCCATTCTGAGAAAACGGTCGGTGCCATTCATTGCTACAAAAGTCTTAAAGGATCAATCCTTTGTGACCATGCTGACCAATGACAAGCCCATCTGAGGCTTCTTCTACCCATACCCACAGGAAGAAGCTCTTCTCAATGGTCAGCATGGTCACGTTGTCGCACTGACCAATGAGCATAATTACGATCCTAACATTCCCCAAGTGCTCATTGGTCAGTGCAGCCATGTGACTATGCTCATCTGAGGCTTCTTCTTCCAATAATGTGTCACCAAAAAAGAAGCTCTTCTCAATGGTCAGCATAGTAACGTGGTGGCGCTGACCAATGAGCACTGCAACACTAATGCCGCGTACACACGTACGGACTTTTGCCGGCGGACCTAAGTCCAGCGGACAATCCGCTGGACTTTCCAGCTGGGTCCGCTGGACTAAAAAGCGAACGGACTTGACCACACACGATCACGCTAAAAGTCCGACGGTTCACGCGATGACGTACAGTACATACGACGGGACTAGAAAACGAAAAATACTAGAAAAATACTTGCTACTGAGCATGCGTCCTTTTTGGTCCGCCGGACCATACTACACACGGCCGGATTGTCCGCCGGACTGCCAAGTCCAGCGGATAATTTTAAAACAAAACTTAAAACTTTAGTCCGCCGTACTTTGGGCAAAAAAAGTCCGCCGGCGCCCACACACGAGGGGATTATCCGCTCGACTTCGGTCCAGCGGATAATCCCGCGGGATAGTCCCTTCGTGTGTATGTGGCATTAGGATAACAATCCTAAATACTTTGTGGACAATAGGGTTCCCCCTTCATCTGGGCTTACACTGCTGAGTGTTGGACTTGCATGGGTTAATTTAATCCTAGGATAATAAGCGGGGATGAGCTAAACCCACACAGACTTAGTTGTGACAGCCTTTAGTATATCAGTGCGTTCTGACGCTATGACCTATATATATATATATATGTTGGGGCACACGTGACTCCATGAAGCATGATAATTACATTATGAGGCAAATGACGTCATTACGCATGTATGTGGCATACAAATGTAGCGTAATGTAACCACGCTCCCTGCCTTATCTTATAAATAGATATTGACATTGCAGTCATCTGCAATGTGCTCCGTTTTTACACATAATATCACATTCTGATGAAGCCTTCTGTAGAGGAGAAACATGTTGTGTTGAGGGGTTTTTTTTTCTTAATTTTTTTCCACTGGACATGAGCACTTATCCAGACCTCCCTATAAGTATGGTCGTCACATACCTGGCAGATTTTTGACTTCTTTGTATATATTTCATATATTATATAGATTTGGTCAATAAAGGTTTCAGGCCAGGGTGGGTCTGATGCGTGGGTTTAGCCGATCCACAGCTCATTATCCTTTGAGTGCAATTTCCCAGTAATGGGCCTGTAGATTATAGCTTAGTGATATATCAGGCCAACAATTTATTATTTATTGTGTTAATTCAACCCTATATATGCTGAAACATGCTTTTGGAATAAAGAAGACAACTGAATTGACCCTCTACTGATCCATTCAATTTGTCCCAGCAGGTCTTAGTCACAGGGTAGAAACAAAGGGGCCTGCCATCCTCTCAACCCTTGTTTCTGGTACTGATACACTTGACTACCTCATTTTTTTGGATCAAATTTGATATATCCCCTGAGGTGATCAATACAGCAACACAAAGGAGAATAGGGGTTCCCCAACCATAGTGTTCAGAAGGAAAGAACAGCTAGTACAGTGGAACCTTGGATTACGAGCATAACCAGTTCCAGGAGAATGCTTGTAGTCCAAAGAACGTTCCCCATAGAAGTCAATGGAAATTATGATAATTCGTTCCACATTGACTTCTAATGTATGCAATACCGCATGTGGCCAGAGGTGGGGCGCCGGAGAGACTCGGAAATACTTGGAGACGGCTCGGATGCACTCGGAAACACTCGGGAACTGAGTATTTCCGAGTGTTTCAAAGCGGCTCCGAATGTCATCGGCGCCCCCCCACCTCTGGCCAAATGCGGTAGTGCACACCACAGAGGCTTGAATTCTGCTCGTGTTGCGAGACGACGCTCGCAAACCCAGTCGGAATTTCAAAAAAATAATAGCTCGTATTGCGAAATGCTCGTTAACCCTCGTTACTCACAATCCGAGGTATTACTGTATAGTTAATTTGCTTCTCTTTATATTAGCTTATTGTAGTCTGCCGCACGCAGCAGGTCTGAGATTGAGAAGTGGGGGGGGCTCATGGTGATCCAATGAGGTTCTACCACATGGCACAGTGCTGTCTAACACCGAGCTATTGGGCGGCAGGTCGGTGACCAACTTGTAATTCCTTACTGCTGTGGAGGAAAGTAAGGTCGCCGACCCGGCCGCGCCGTCTGTTGCGTGAACAGAATCACAAATCTTTTTTTTTTGGCAAATAAGACATCACACATACAATGGTTTTGAGCTTTGGTTAAGCTGTTTGCCTGGACTTCAGCTTCATCATCGTTTGGTCTTTCTGCAAAATTGTGCAAATTCAGGAAGACTAGTAAGATTTTAGTGTGCCAAAACACAAATCCTAAAAAGGTCATCCATAAAAATTACATTTTTAAATTCCACCTTCCAATCAATGGTATGAAGAGTATATATCTGAACACTCGTAAACGAGGACAGGTGGATCGACGTGTTTCGCTTTGAAAAAGAGCTTCTTCAGGAGCCACTTCGCTGTTCACTCTTTGAAATATCGTAGCTAGCAAATGGATGCAGAGAGTAAAGGGTCCCGAAAGAATTCAATAAATGAGAGACGTACGTGTCTACAACATCCATGATATTAGTATCCTGTATGTCACTATGGTTCATCAATCCCTATATCCACTGTCTGGCTAGGCCTTTTCTGGCACTTTTTGTTTATAAGTGCACATTTTTACTTTTTTGCTAGAAAATTAGTTAGTGGAATGAGTGGAAGATGAACCACAGGTAGAATTATGGAGCCCAACAAAGGGATTGGCTCTGCTAAACAGCATAACCCACAGCAGTTAAAGCTATGCTTTGTTGATTTTAATGTGGAAATTAAAATTTAATTTTATGGATGACCTTTTTTTTGGATTTGTGTTTTGGCGCTAAAATCCCCTTTTCTGAGGTACGCAGGGAATTTTTCATTTTCCTGTACTGTACAGGGGATCATGTTACTATCATGATAGGGCCCCCTCACCTATTTTGCAAGACTACTTAGTAGTTACAAATTTTAAAGATAAAAAATATTAGACGTGCAATTTGTTTTTCGTTCCGAATAAATTTTTTTAACGAATTTCGGCAAATTCGTTAATTCGGAAATATCCACATTTTTCTGAATATTTGTAAATTCGTAAACTCGTAAACTCGTAAATTATAAAATTCATTCATTTGAAAATTAGTAAATTCGTAAATTTGTAAATTCTAAAATTTGTAAATGTATAAATACTAATTTTTGGATTTTCAAATTTACGAATTTACAAATTTTCTAATTTTCTAATTTACGAAAATTCATAAATTTGTAAATTCGTAAATTTGAAAATCCGAAAATTTGAAAATCTGAACTAATAACTAACTAATAATAACTTAACTATTACTAACTATTAAATTATAGGTATTGGAATTTCCTTTCCAATTTGTCTGTTAGTGAACGTAACGAATACGAATTTATCCAAAGTTACGAATTATCCAAAATAACAAATGTTGTATCTAAACGAAAGGAACAAATTAATAACAATAAATAACAATAATAAGAAAAACGTTTTATTATTATTATTATTATTTATTGTTAATTTGTTCCGTTCCATGTGTTTAGATACAGCATTCGTTATTTTGGATAATTTGTAACTTCGGATAAATTCGTATTCATTACATTCACTAACAGCCAAATTTAAAGGAATTTCCAATACCTATAATTTAATAGTTAGTTATTAATAGTTAGTTAGTTATTCTTTCGAATTTACAAATTTAGAAAACGTGAAAATTCGTAAACTTTCGATGTGACGAATTTACGAATTTTCAAATTTTCTAAATTCGTGAATTTGAAAATTCAAAAGAATAACTAACTAATAATAACTAACTATTAAATTATAGGTATTGGAAATTCCTTTCAAATTTGGCTGTTAGTGAACGTAACGAATACGAATTTATCCAAAGTTACGAATTATCAGAAATAACGAATTGTCAAGTGTTAGAATTTACGAATTTAGAAAATTTGAAAATTCGGAAATACGAAAGTTTGTCATTTAGAAAATTCGGAAATTTGAAAACTTTAAAAATTGACGAATTTATGAATTTTCTACTTTTCTAATTTTCTACTTTTCTAATTTATGAATTTTCTAATTTACGAATTTTCTCATTTACGAATTTTCTCATTTACGAATTTTCTCATTTACGAATTTTTCGAATTGCGATCATAACGAATGACCCGAAAAACGAAAAAAAAAAAAAAAACTGAATAAAATGAAAACGAACACATTTTTTGGCAGTGCACATGGTCTAAATAATATTACTTAACGAGTTTGTATCAAGCAGGGCTAGTAAACCTAAAACAAAAGGGTTACATTTATGTCAAGCATCCCCAGTGTAGCCATCCCCTTACCTGCACCGAGTAGGAGATCTCTGACATTTCTTGTAACATTATTATGCAGCTTATTATTCCACATTCGCTGCCATTTAGAGACTTAGAAGTGATGGCTGATTACATGTCTATGGCGCTATTAGGCAAAAAGTCTTATGTGCTCAAAAGTATATTATCCTCCTTAACGCCCTTTCCGATTTTAAATATATTAATTTCATATTTATTTACATAAAGTACCAAAAAAAGTACCAAAAAAATAATTTGACATAAACCAACTTGTGGTTTATGTTTCGTGGCCCCTCTAAGGCAGCATTTTAGCCGTCAGACGAGGACAAGGAATGCAAACGAAGCCTACCGGCAGCTGCTACGTAAGACAACAGCGATGGAAGGTTTAAGGACTGGCAGTAGCAAGCTAGTTCGCACAAAGGCACAACATGACATTATTTTGCTCATTGTGTCTAAATCGTTATGCGTTGCTATCAGGACGCTAAGGTTAAAATTATTGCTGTAGGATACATCGCGATAGAAAATTGATCAACAATTTGTAGCCGTGGGCCAGCGCTTAATCGTCCTTCACTAAGAACTCGACTTTGTCCATATCCAGCTCTGGGAGGATGAAGATGCAGTAGCAAATAAACCACAGCAGGATCCCAATGGGATACAGCTTCCTCAGATCATGATCGGACACGAACGTTCCAGATCTCGGGGACCCACTTCGCGCGTCGCCATACTCGTTTTTGCTGCAAAGGAGGAGAAAAGTCAATGTTAAAAAGAATGGCACAAAAGATCATATACAAAACTTGGATAAATGACTAGTTACAAGTTCCCGAATTTCAAAAAAAGCTAAACTCAAAGAGGGAGCACACAAGTTGTTAAAAGAATGGTTGACCATAATTATGCTTTTGAGCGCATTTTGCCGATGAACGATATGAAACATGAGGCCTTTTGTAAGTCATGGAGTAAATGGACGAGATGGAGGGGACCTCCCTCAGGACTCCACTGTACATACCACTGGAAATTTATATTCTTATTCTTTTGTGATTTGCATCGTACTGTACATTGTTGCATTTTTGGTTCACATTTTGTTTGTGTGTATTTGCTTATAATTCAATAAAAAATGTATTGATTGGAAAAAAAAAAAGGAGCATGCAAGTTGTTGAGTAGGTGGTACTACACCCCCGCTAAACATTATAAAAGATTCCCATCCAGTTCACCAAATTGTTATTGAAACTGTCCCTTGGAAAGTGGAATTGCCAAGTAGCCTCCTCCTTCCGGAAGACATTTGAGGGTCCGGTGTTGGATCGCTTCAGATGTAGGATACAACTGATGGCTTGGTCAACGTTATTCAAAGAGGGGGCTTACAAAGTTGTTGAGTAGGTGGTACTACACCCCAGCTAGGCTTTATAAAAGCTTCCCATCCAGTTCACCAGATTGTTATAGAAAGTTTCCCTTGGAATGTGGAATTGACAATTGGCCTCCTCCTTCTGGAGGACTATTGGGGGTCTGGTGTTGGATCGCTTCCGATGTAGGATACAACTGATGGCTTGGTCAACTGTATTCAAAGAGGGGGCTTACAAAGTTGTTGAGTAGGTGGTACTACACCCCCACTAAACACTATAAAAGCTTCCCATCCAGTTCACCAAATTGTTATTGAAAGTGTCCCTTGGAAAGTGGAATTGCCAAGTAGCCTCCTCCTTCCGGAAGACATTTGAGGGTCTGGTGTTGGATCGCTTCAGATGTAGGATACAACTGATGGCTTGGTCAACGTTATTCAAAGAGGGGGCTTACAAAGTTGTTGAGTAGGTGGTACTACACCCCAGCTAGGCTTTATAAAAGCTTCCCATCCAGTTCACCAGATTATTATTGAAAGTTTTCCTTGGAATGTGGAATTGACAAGTGGCCTCCTCCTTCTGGGGGACTATTGGGGGTCTGGTGTTGGATCACTTCAGATGTAGGATACAACTGATAGCTTGGTCAATGTTATTCAAAGAGGGAGCTTACAAGTTGTTGAGTAGCTGGTACTACACCCAAGCTAGGCTTTATAAAACCTTCCCACCCAGTTCACCAGATTGTTATTGAAAGTGTGCCTTGGAAAGTGGAATTGCCAAGTAGCCTCTTCCTTCTGGAAGACATTTGAGGATCTGGAGTTGGATCGCTTCAGATGTAGGATACAACTGTTGGCTTGGTCAACTTTATTCAAAGTGGGAGCATGTACGTTATTGATAAAGTTGTACTACACCCCAGCTAGTCTTTATAAAAGCTTCCCCTCTGGTTCTCCAGATTGTTATTGAAAGTGTCCCATGATATGGTGGTATTGCCAAGTAGCGCCCTCCTTTTGGAGGACAATTAGGGGTCTGGTGTTGGATCATATGCAGGATACAACTTATGGCTTGGACAACGTTATTCAAAGAGGGAGCATGCAAGTTATTGAGAAAGTGGTACTAAACCCCAGCTAAACTCTAGAAATGCTTCCCATGATATTATGGTATTGCCAAGTAACGTCCTCTTTTTGGAGGACATTTGAGGATCTTGTGTTGGATCTGTTCAGATGTAGGATACAACTGATGGCTTGGACAACATTATATAAAAGGGGAGCTTGCAAGTTATTGAGAAAGTGGTACTACACCCCAGCTAGACTTCATAAAAGCTTCCTGTCCAGCTCTTCTGATGGTTATTGATAGTGTCCTATGACGTGGTGGCATTGCAAAGTAGCCTCCTACTTCTGGAGGACCACTAAGGGTCTGGGCTTGGACGTCTTCAGATTAAGGATACAACTGGTGCCTTGGCCAATGCTATTCAAAGAGGGAACATACAAGTTGTTAAATATGTGGTACTATGACCCGGCTAGACTTCATAAAAACTTCCCTTCCAGTTCTCCAGATTGTTATTGAGCACATCCCATGATATGGTGGAATTGCCAAGTAGCGTCCTCCGTCTGGAGGAAAATTGGGGTCTGGTGTCAGATCTCTTCAGTTGGATGATACAACTGGAGGCTTGGACAACGCTATTTAAAGAGGGAGCATACAATTTGTTGAGTAGGTGGTACCAGACCCCCAACTAGACTTTAGAAAAGCTTGGACAACATTATTCAAAGAGGGAGCATACAAGTTATTGAGAAAGTGGTACTACACCCCAGCTAAACTCTAAAAACGCTTCCCCTCCAGTTCTAATGATTCTTATTGAAAGTGTCCCATAATATTATGATATTGCCAAATATCGTCCTCCTTTTGGGAACATTTGAGGGTCTCGTGTTGGATCTGTTGAGTTGGTGGTACTACACTCCAGCTATAATAGTTTGCCTTCCGAAGAAACATTACTTATTTAGAAGGCAGCAGCCAAATGGGCCATTGCAAAACTATTGTATGAACCCAATTGGCCTATTAGCATGGTATTTGCCATAGCTCCAAATATCTTTATTAACCGCTTCCCGACCGCCTCCTGTAGATATACGTCTACAGAATGGCACGGCTGGGCAAAGGCACGTATATATACGTCCCCTTTAATTGCCTAGCCGTGGGGTCGTGCGCGCTCCACCGGCGGTGCACTCGTGACCCGGTCGGGAGCTTCGTGACCATGGCCGCGGGACCAGCGGACCCGATCGCCGCTGGTGTCCCGCGATCGGGTCACAGAGCTGAAGAACGGGGAGAGGTCTGTGTAAACAAACCTCTCCCCGCGCTTCCTACTCTGCCTGTCATTGATCGGCTGTTCCCTGTCATCGGGAAAGCCGATCAATGACGTTAGACGTCAGCCCCGCCCCCTAATGTAAAAAAAAAAACACACACACACGTCACAGCCCATAACCCCCTCCCCTCCCCCTAGTGGTTAACTCTTTCACTACAACTGTCATTTATACAGGAATCAGTGCATTTAAATAGCATTGATTGCTGTATAAATGACAATGGTCCCAAAAATGGGTCAAAAATGTCCGATGTGTCCGCCATAATGTCGCAGTCACAATAAAAATCGCTGATCGCCGCCATTACTAGTAAAAAAAAAATATTAATAAAAATGCTATAAAACTATCCCCTATTTTGTAAACGCTATAACTTTTGCGCAAACCAATCAATAATCGCTAATTGTGATTTTATTTACCAAAAATATTTAGAAGAATACGTATCAGCCTAAACTGAGGAAAAAAAATGTTTTTTTTATATATTTTTTGGGGATATTTATTATAGCAAAAAGCAAAAAATGTTGCATTTTTTTCAAAATTGTCGCTCTATTTTTGTTTATAGCGCAAAAAATAAAAACCGCAGGGGCGATCAAATACCACCAAAAGAAAGCTCTATTTGTGAGAAAAAAAGGACGTCAATTTTGTTTGGGAGCCACGTCGCACGACCGCGCAATTGTCAGTTAAAACGACGCAGTGCCGAATCGCAAAAAGGGGCCTGGTCCTTTGGCTGCCAATTGGTCCGGGGCTGAAGTGGTTAATGAACAAATCCTTAGCTCGATGTCGGACACTTTACCAAAATCTGGAAACCTTGAAGGAGACCTCCACCACCCTTACATAAGCCCTAGAATCCCATCTTGACATCAGAGAGGCTTGGTATCATACAAACCTGCTTAAAAGTGTCACTTCCAGGACGCGATGAGGGAAAAGGCGGCGCGTTTGCAGAGCATGCGCTATTTCGTAAGCCTGAAGAAGGAGCGCATGCTCTGCAAATGTGTCGCCTTTTCCCACATGGCGTCCCGGAAGTGGCGTCATCTTTGGCTCCCTGTGCTTTCCAGGACTCCAGGAGGTGTCGGCAACCACTGGCGTCCGCAACCACTGATGCCCACCGCAGTTGCCATCCGAATGTACCAGCTTCATAGACGCTCTTGCACTTTGTGCGCAACGCCTTCTGATATTTTACCCTTGTGAGTACCTGTAACCACATTTGGATTAAACCATCCTACTTACTACACTTAGATGGCGCTTGTGCTTTCTCCTCAGTTGTTCCAGAGCTGCTTCTTGCTTATCACTGGGCTGCCTTTCAAGGTGTACTTGTAGGGACACTATGGACTTATTACAAGCCATGTTCATGTTATTTTAATGTACCTTTTAATTATTGTCCTTCATCCTATATGGTTTCCATCTAACCCTGTGGGCTGATACCAGGCCTGATGTAAGTGCCAACTCGTCCATGTGTATTGGTCCGATGGTGCATCTGGGCAAAGCCCAGAATTTATACAGCTTGTCTGAGCTTTCAGAAACAGGGGGGGAGGCAGAGAGCTGAAATGACACTCTGCTAAGCTCAATGAGAGATGACCCCTTTCACACAACGCACATGCTATCAATCACAGGCTGTGTGCTGGATATCCCTCCCCTGTCACCTTTTATCTTTGGTGTCAGGAAAACCTGTCAGAAGTGACTCATGACGATAGCAGAGGAAGGAGGCAGCAGACAGAAATGACACTTAGTGCTCTGGATTGAGACAAGTACGCACTATAGAGAGATATGCTTTGTTCATGTTTCATGTCTGAGGTTTACAACCACTTTAAGGATATCATTTACATGGGCGTCCGCAGGTAGGGGCAAGGGGGGTCAAGTGCCCCCCCTTAATTCAGCACAGTTGCGTCTCTATCGAGGTGCTGCACCCAGGTGCCACCCGCCAGTAGGATGACACCATTAAGGTGCTGTCATGCCCCCCCATCAGTGTAGTGACTTTGGGCTCTTTTCCCTGCTTAGTCCAGCAGAGAACTTGGCGGTGCTGTGATGGGAGAATGGCGAGCTGCGGGCTATCAGATGTTTCCCCCCACCCATTCTCCTGTCAGGGAGAAGAGATGGCAGCGCTCACCAGGTTCCCCGCCCAGCTTCCTGCCTGCTCCGTTTCTTCCCTATGAGCCATAACTGAGGGCCGATCAAAGGCGACTAGGAGAGGCAAGATTCACGGGACATGTAGTCCCAAAAGATTGGCGGCCCAAGCTTGATCGAGCTGTAGCCTTTTCCACAGGGAGGAGGCTACAGCTCGATCAAGAGAGAGATCGAGAGACTGCAGCCTGGAAAAAAGCAGAGCGAAAGAGTGTTACAGGACAAAGAATGAGTAGTGTTCTGGGCAGAAGCCAGAGAGAGAGCCACGCTGCCCAGCGCCACCAGAGAGAGCCACGCTGCCCAGCGCCACCAGAGAGAGAGCCACGCTGCCCAGCGCCACCATAGAGAGAAAGACTGAGCCACTACCAGGGTACAGACATGCTACGCTACTGAACAGAGTCGTCCCCCGGGGACCCAGAGTGATCGATCGTCCCGCCGGAGTGATCACTGCTGTAGTTTCGCTGGGTCTGGTAAGAGAGCCTGTTGGCCATTACCCATTACTTGTCCTAGGGATTGTAATACGTCTGCAGACTCTGACCATAATAATGTGATAATGACATTGTCGAAAAGGGGCGGTGCATGGGTGACCCTAAAATGAGGCCCCCCCCTGAAAAAAGTTCTGCGGACGCCCATGATCATTTAGTGTCACTTTAAGCTCTATTTTCACCCATCACCTTTGAAGAATTAAACTCACCTTAGTCCATAATTTTGGTCTTTATCACCCTCTGTATGTTCCTCCCTCAAAGCGATCAGATTCTGCCGAATAAACGTAAAAATATTGTTACTATTTAAAAGAATAAAAGGCGACAGTTAGATTAAAAATGACAAGAGACGAGTTCCCAACATTGAATCTGATTAACCACTTACGGACCGCCGCACGCCGATATACGTCCTTACTTTGAAGAGGAGGAATATCGTTGTTATGGCAGAACCTGGCTGCCATAACCCCGGTATCCTCTTCTTTGGCCGGCTTTCTGCTTTCAGATAAAAGTGGTCTCTGCGGCGGATTCGCAGCAAGATCACTTTTATCGGCGGCGGGAGAGGGTCACCCCCTCCATTGTATTCTCTAGGGTCTTTTCTAAAAAAACATATATAATGTTTGAGGGTTCTATGTAATTTTCTAGCAAAAATATTATGAATTTTACATGTAGGAGAGAAATGTCAGAATTGGCCTGGATGCGAAGTGGTTAAGTGGTTAATAGCCAAAACCTTTTCTCCTCCCTCTGTCAGGGCTCGGTATTGAAGTAAGTATGTCCCTTGTGCTGATTTTTTTTTTTTTGGACTGAACTTAAGCTGGCCATAAATGGATGAAACTGGACCGGTTCTGCAGGGAGTGGCTGAATTTTGATATATGTTTGGCTGTCCCAGTTCAGTTTGAATGTTGAAAAATTTTTCTCGTTTAACGACTGCATTTTTATTCGGGGAAGTGGACAATGGCTGCCAGAGTATTTTCTAATGCCCCGTACACACGGTGGGAAATTCCGACCGCAAAATCTGTCAGATTTTTTCCGATGGATTTTGTCCGACACTGGTGTTGCGTACACACGGTCGGACAAAGTTGTCGGAAAATCCGATCATTCTGAACGTGGTGACGTTCGTTGCGTACGACAGAACTACGTAGAGGCTAGTAGCCAATAGCTTTGGTCTCCTAATTTGATCTGAGCATGCGTGGCACTTTGTCCATCGGAATTCTCTACACACGATCGGAAAAAGTCAGATTGGATTTTGTTGTCGGAAAATTTGAGAGCAGGATCTCAAATTTTTTCTGTCGGAGACTCCGACGGAAAAAGTCCGATGGAGCCCACACACGGTTGGATTTTCCAACAACATGGTCCGATAGGACATTTTCCGTCTGAATTTCTGACCGTGTGTACGGGGCATTAGCCCTTTCCACCAATCTGAGCTTTGCCATTATATATAGATAAGTGTACATTAGACAACCAAAAAATTTGTTTATTTTCGTTTCGTTTTTTTCGTTTCCGAAAAAAATTTGTTTTTTTTCGTTTCGTTTTTTTCGTTTCCGTCGATTCCTAACGATTCGTACATTCGTAAGTCGTCGTTGTTCGTATTCGTAACGATTCGTACATTTGTAAGAGTTATTTTTTCGTTGATTCGTTAGTTTAATTTTCGGACACATTCGTATTTATTCGTACATTCGTAACATTCGTAGATTCGTAATCGGAGCATAATTCATAATTGTATGTAATGTGTATGCTATTATATTTTAATAATTTACGAATCGAAAAAAAAAGTTACGAATCGAAAAAAAAAAGTTACGAATCGAAAAAAAAAAAGTTTCGAATGTACGAATTTTTGGGTTCAATAGAGACACGGAAAATTACAAATCGAAAATAAAAAAAAAAAAAAAAAAAAAAAAAAGTTACGAATTGAAAAAAAAGTTACGAATCGAAAAAAAAAAGTTACGAATCGAAAAAAAAGTTACGAATGAACGAATTTTTCGGTTCAATAGAGACACGGAAAATTACAAATCGAAAAAAAAAAAAAAAAAAGTTACGATTTGAAAAAAAAAAAGTTACGAATCGAAAAAAAAAAAAGTTACGAATGTACTAATTTTTTTGTTCAATCCATTCGAAGCACGTTTAGCAGCACCATTGTAAGGGACACGGAAAATGACCAATTCAACAAAAAAAAAAGTTACGAATTTTTTCGTTCGTTTTCGTTCGTTTTCGTTTTTTTCGGATTTTCTTCATTAGTACATTCGTTGTTTCTAATTAGTTTTTTTTTTTTTTTCGGATTTTCGTTGTTTTTCGGATTCGAATGATTCGTTATTCGGATTCGTACGATTCGAACGATTCGTTATTCGTACGATTCGAATGATTCGTTCATTCGTACGAAAACGAACGAACGAAAATAACGAAGAAAAACAAAAAAAACGAAATGAATTGCACATGTCTAGTGTACATAGGTAGAGAAAAGGCTTTTTTGTATTATTTAAACGCAAACTGTTGGCACTAGAAATTTTGTATAATAATAAAAACAAAAGTGACTTACCAAAGGTTTGTGGAGCTCGTGCTCTTTTCTGTTGCGGACGTGCGTGTCATTCCGAATCTCTCTGCGAAAAACGAAAATGTGTAAACTGGAAATTGCTCAACACTGGAAGATCTGTCCCATGATTGTCTTCTGTAGACATGATTGGCTCGGGTCACCAAACCATAATATATGTTGTATTTTCAGTACTGCAGATATTGACTCTTTTTTACAAACATGGCTTATTCAATTCACCAAAACATTACTGTAGCCAAATTCATCATGCATGCGTTATCTTATTGGTGACTCTAGAAGCCAATCTGCTGGTGGGCCGGACTGTGGCCTGCAGGAATAGAAAACTTTTCTGTCATCAGTAGGAGTAAACAGTGCCCCATCTTTGGTATTAGGCAGTGACAGCCCGTGCATTGAGGGCGCACGGGTGCCGCCCCCCCCCCGTCCCTGCCCTGGGGGGGGGGGGTTAGGGGGGGGTTAGAAGGACGTGATTAGAGCCAGAGACTCTAATCTGCTTCAAAAAAGGGTGGGCTCGGGGTGCAGAGATCCCACCCAATTGTGTGACCATAGCAAATAAATTTTCGCTATTTTCACATCACAGTGCCTCCCCGCCAATCAGGAGGCAGGTCAGTGAGCGCCAGGCGATCCTTTGGCGGAAGAGGGGACACAGAGCGGTACACAGAGATGCCTGCTGCCCACACTGGAGGAGACACAGGAGGAGCGGACACCACAGCCCGGTAAGTGCCAAACCACCGGGGGGGGGGGGACTGTCAGTGCGGGGGGAAGCTGTCAGTGCCACAAGCCCCGTGTCGAGGGCGGCATGGGCAGTGCTGTCAGTCCTATATACCGTATGTGTAATGCTGACCTTCTACCCTATCTGTAATGCTGACCTATATATACCCTCTCTGTAATGCTGATTAATATAATCTATGATGATCATCTATATACCCTATCTGTGATGCTGACCTATATATACCCTATCTGTAATGCTGACCTTCTACCCTATCTGTAATGCTGACCTTCTACCCTATCTAATGCTGACCTATATATACCCTCTCTGTAATGCTGACCAATATACTCTATGATGCTCATCTATATATCATATCTGTAATTCTCACCTATATACCCTATCTGTAATGCTGACCTATATACCCTATCTGTGATGCTGACCTATATAACCTATCTGTGATGCTCATCTATATACCCTCTCTGCAATGCTCACCTATATACCGTATCTGTGATGCTGACCTATATACCCTATCTGTGATGCTCATCTATATACCCTCTCTGTAATGCTCACCTATATACCCTATGATGCTCATCTATATACCCTATCTGTAATGCTCACCTATATACCCTATCTGTAATGCTGAGCTATATGCCCTATCTGTAATGTTCATCTATATACCCCATCTGTGATGCTGACCTATATACCCTATTTGTAATGCTCACCTATATGCCCTATTTCTATTGCTCACCTATATACCCTATCTGTAATGCTGACCTATATACCCTATCTGTAATGCTGACCTATATACCCTATCTGTAATGCTCACCTATATACCCTATCTGTAATGCTCACCTATATACCCTATCTGTGATGCTGACCTATATACCCTATCTGTGATGCTCATCTATATACCCTCTCTGTAATGCTCACCTATATACCCTATCTGTGATGCTCATCTATATACCCTCTCTGTAATGCTCAACTATATATCATATCTGTAATGCTCACCTATATACCCTATGATGCTCATCTATATACCCTATCTGTAATGCTCACCTATATACCCTATCTGTATTGCTGAGCTATATACCCTATCTGTAACGCTGAGCTATATACCCTATCTGTAATGCTCACATATATATCCTATCTGTAATGCTCACCTATATACCCTATCTGTAATGCTCACCTATATACCCTATCTGTAAAGCTCACCTACATACCCTATCTGTAATGCTCACATATATACCATATCTGTGATGCTCACCTATTTACCCTATCTGTAATGCTAACCTATATACCCTATCACTGAGGAGGCGGCACTGATAGGCGGCACTGATAGGCTGCATTGATGGGCAGCACTGATGACCACTGATTGGCAGCACTGGAGGGCACTAATTGGCAGCACCGATGGGCACTAAGTGCCAGCACTGATGGGCACTGTTGTGACTGCATTGATAATCAGGACACTGATAAGCAGTGTCCTGACTAAGTGTAGACAGCACTCTCTCAGAAGCCAATTATCGTCTCTTCTCCTCTCCTCACGCTGTCAGTGTGAGGAAAGTAATGCCGATAACCGGCTTGCGTTCCTGATCAGCTGTCACTGGACGCAAGTGATCACGTGGTAAAGGGGCGCTGTGATTGCCCCGATCTGTGATGAGTTTTCTCCTAAGGGTAGCGTGATCACGGGAGTGTAAGTGGCAGTGTAAGCCCACGCTGTAGCCGTCTCCCCCTTTGAAGGCTTCTCATGTGTGCGCTCCAATGGGATAACATTGAGCTAAGTAAAAGATATAAAAGCACACACTTGGGGGTTTCTTGACAGTATCTCCATTCTGATGTCTCGCATTCCACTATAACTGGAAAGGAATTTGTCTTTTTTAAAATAACCATTTAGCTTGTCCACGAATGTTACCTTGAATGCCACGGATCCTGAAGACTGGCCCCGACTTCTGCAGCAAGTCTGGCTGCCCGGTCCTCAATAAGATAGAATTCTTCCAAATCTGACTTCATACCAAATATTCTCCCTCTGCTTGTTGGAGCTTCACCCCAGTCATCATCATCCGGATCTTCAGTGTGCTCCTTAACCTGAGATTAGAAAAGCCACGTGATCGTCAAAAGATTCTAAAATCAATGACTTTTAAAGACTAATCCTGAGCTATTGGGTTTACAGGCAAATTATAATGGTCTTTGGTCAATTTTATTTTAATTTTGCGAAAAATGTAGCAATTTCTATTATTGGTATAAAATACATATTTCAGAGGACACTGTTTTCAAGCCAGGAAAGCCGAGCACCAGCTACCCACTCATTGGCTACTCCGGGCTAATTTAAAATTCACAAAGATTGCATGATTTTTACATTTTAGCTTTGAAATAAAAAATAAATGAATACAATTATATATATATATATATATATATATATATATATATATATATACAGTGGTGTGAAAAAGTGTCTGCCCCCTTCCTCATTTCCTGTTCCTTTGCATGTTTGTCACACTTAAGTGTTTCGGAACATCAAACCAATTTAAACAATAGTCAAGGACAACACAAGTAAACACAAAATGCAATTTGTAAAATAAGGTGTTTATTATTAAAGGTGAAAAAAAATCCAAACCATCATGGCCCTGTGTGAAAAAGTGATTGCCCCCTAAACCTAATAACTGGTTGGGCCACCCTTAGCAGCAACAACTGCAACCAAGCGTTTGCGATAACGTGCAATGAGGCTTTTACAGCGTCCTGGAGGAATTTTGGCCCACTCATCTTTGCAGAATTGTCCTAATTCAGTTACATTAGAGGGTTTTCGAGCATGAAAGGCCTTTTTAAGGTCATACCACAACATCTCAATAGGATTCAGGTCAGGACTTTGGCTAGGCCACTCCAAAGTCTTCATTTTGTTTTTCTTCAGCCATTCGGTGGTGGACTTGCTTGGTGTGTTTAGGATCATTGTCCTGCTGCAGAACCCAAGTTCGTTTCAGCTTGAGTACACGAACAGATGGTCGGACATTCTCCTTCAGGATCTCTTGGTAGACAGCAGAATTCATAGTTCCTTTTATCACGGCAAGTCTTCCAGGTCCTGAAGCAGCAAAACAGCCCCAGACCATCACACTACCACCACCATATTTTACTGTTGGTATAATGTTCTTTTTCTGAAATGCAGTGTTCCTTCTACGCCAGATATACTTGGACACACACCTTCCAAAGAGTTCCACTTTTGTCTCATCGGTCCACAGAATGTTGTCCCAAAAGTCTTGGGGATCATCAAGATGTGTTGTGGAGAAATTGAGACGAGCTTTGATGTTCTTTTTGCTCAGCAGTGGTTTTCTCCTTGGAACTCTGCCATGCAGGCCATTTTTGCCCAGTCTTTTCCTGATGGTGGAGGCATGAACGCTGACCTTAACTGAGGCAAGTGAGGCCTGCAGTTCCTTGGACGTTGTTGTGGGGTCTTTTGTGACCTCTTGGATGAGTCGTCGCTGCGCTCTTGGGGTAATTTTGGGCGGCCGGCCACTCCTGGGAAGGTTCACCACTGTTCCATGTCTTCGCCATTTGTGGATAATGGCTCTCACTGTGGTTCGCTGGATTCCCAAAGCTTTGGAAATGGCTTTATAACCCTTTCCAGACTGATAGATCTCAATTACTTTCTTTCTCAATTGTTCCTGAATTTCTTTGGGTCTCGGCATGATGTGTAGCTTTTAAGGATCTTCTGGTGGACCTTACTGTGTCAAGCAGCTCCTATTTAAAGCGGTTTGGTACTCAAAATTACATCTATAGCTTCATAAAAAGACATTTCAAATGTGATGCACAAACGAGCATTAAAAAAAAAAAAAAAAGCATTCGTTACCTTTTATTAGTCATTCTTAGAATGACTTCCGGTCTTTCCTCCCGTGGGAGTAGGCGGGGTTTTTGCTGCGCAATGACCCCTGGGAGCTGTGTGACAGTATTCCCATGCAGCAGTGGGGGACGCCGTCATCCAGATTTCGGATGACGCCGGTCACGTGACGAGGGACGGCGCTGCTCGCTCAGATAACTGAGCATGCGCAGGATCGAATGAATGAATGCTGGGAGCACAGCATTCGCCGCATCCCGGAAGAAATTGCTTGTGGGTTTTCAAATGCCCACAAGCAAAATGGAACCGCCCGGGGAGAGATTTTTATAAATTGTATTAAAGCACTAAATCGGCGATCCGGGGATGAAGAAACAGCAACAGGTGAGTGCTACAGTTAGTGGCTAAGGAGAAAACAATGGGAACAAAAAAAAAAAAAAGATAGGTCAGCGGAATCCCGCTTTAAGTGATGCCTTGATTGTGAACAGGTGTGGCAATAATCAGGCCTGGGTGTGGCTAGAGAAATTGAACTCAGGTGTGGACAACCACAGTTATAGTATGTTTTAACAATGGGGGCAATCACTTTTTCACACAGGGCCATGATGGTTTGGATTTTTTTTCACCTTTAATAATAAACACCTTCATTTACAAATTGCATTTTGTGTTTACTTGTGTTGTCCTTGACTATTGTTTAAATTGGTTTGATGTTCCGAAACACTTAAGTGTGACAAACATGCAAAGGAACAGGAAATGAGGAAGGGGGCAAACACTTTTTCACACCACTGTATATATATACACACACACACACACACAGTATCTCACAAAAGTAAGTACACCCCTCACATTTTTGTAAATATTTCCTTCTATCTTTTCATGTGACAACACTGAAGAAATGACACTTGTCTACAATGTAAAGTAGTGAGTGTACAGCTTGTATAAGGCCCCTTTCACACTGGGGCGTTTTTCATGTGGTGCAGCGCTAAAAATAGCGCCTGTTCACCGCCTGAAAAAATCCGGCCCCTTTAACTCCAGTGTGAAGGCCGGCGGGCTTTCACACTGGAGCGGTGCGCTAGCAGGATGACAAAAAAAGTCCTGCTAGCAGCATCTTTGGAGCGGTATAGGAGCGGTGTGTTCACCGCTCCTTCCCATTGATTAGAATGGGACACCGCGGTAAAACCGCGGTAATACCACAGCAAAGCGCCGCTACGGCGGCGCTCTGCGGGGGTGTTTTAACCCTTTTTCGGCCGCTCGCGGGGGGTAAAACCGCACCGCGAGCGGCCGAATACCACGGTTAAAACGACGGTAAAGCAGCGCTAAATATAGCGCTGCTTTACCGTCACCGCGGCTCCCCGCCCCAGTGTGAAAGGGGCCTAACAGTGTAAATTTGCTGTGACCTCAAAATAACTCAACACACAGCCATTAATGTCTAAACCGCTGGCAACAAAAGTGAGTACACCCCTAAGTGAAAATGTCCAAATTGGGCCCAATGTGTCAATATTTTGTGTGGCCGCCATTATTTTCCAGCACTGCCTTAACCCTCCAGGGCATGGAGGTCACCAGAGCTTCACAGGTTTCCACTGGAGTCCTCTTCCCCTCCTCCATGACGACATCACAGAGCTGGTGGATGCTAGAGACCTCCAGAGCTCCTCCACCTTCCGTTTGAGGATGCCCCACAGATACTCAATAGGGTTGAGGTCCCCCCAGCAACAATAGACTCCCAACAGCTAGCATCAATAGACCCCTCCCTCAACAGCAGATCCCTCCCAGCAACAGAAGACCCCCCCCCCCCCCCCCAATTATATACCCCCGCCAGCAATAATAGACCCCCCCCCCCCACAAAAATAGATCCCCTCCAACCTTCAATGACTCTCAATTGGGGTTAAAAAATACTAAATACAGAGAAATACGTGGTGGTTCTCTTTCTTTGTAGTATTTTACTATGAAACTTGTCTACCTCTATTGATATTACCTGAGAAGTATTAAGATGGTCAGAGTGAAAAGCGAAATTGTTGGGCTGTAGGTCATGGGCCTCTTGAGATACTGATCCATTCAATATGGATCCCACTGATTGAGCTGGCGAAGCAGTCTTTGTGTACCTCCCGTCCTGCACATAGTCCTTCAAACCTAGCCCCCATTCTTCAGATTCTGGTACCGAAGTCACTTTTTCGATCTCCTCCCCATCCAAGTCATCTTCGCCGCTGAACGATTCACTGTCCTCTGAGTGGGTTTCAGATGAATCATCAAACTCTGTACTGGCCCCAACGACGCCATCTGGACAGGCGTCGGCAAAGGCTTGCAAGACGTCCGCAATGGGAACGCTATAATGGGGATAATAAAATAAGTCATGAGGGATTATGGAAACTTTAGCGGCGCTCTTATCGTCCACCGGGTAGGTTCCCTCTTGCGGATGGTCTTCAACAGAATCCAGATGTTCTGTGCTTGATTTGTATGCTTGGAAGACGGTCATCTGTTTGGAAGGGTCACCTTCTAATTTATTTTTGGGCTTATGTACGACATACTTGAAGGGGTCATCTTCTTCATTTTGGTCATGCGGTGTCACTAATCCACTATCGTCCGACATCGGTGATGGCTTTATGGAATCTTGAGAGTCCTCAGAGTGGTAAAAGAGGTCATTGGGTTCAGACATTGAAGAAAATGAAGACGAAGAGTCACAATATTTATTGTAATTATCACCGAATATATACTTTGGCTCCTGATAATAGGGTCCACCTGGAGTCGGTTTTGGTGAATTTTCATCTGCTAAGTTGTGGTGAAGGTCTCCTTGTCCATTAGAAAGTAAAACTGGTTCCCCTTGACTTTCAATATTTAGGGTTTTATTTGGCCCATTAGCAGAGATTTCCCCTGAGACATCAGAATTCAACGAAGACGTTTCAGGCCGACGTGAAAACTTGTCAAACATAAACCCAACCATCTTTGGTACTGAGCCCTGATTAGCTTCTGCTAGGAGCTGATGGGGTTTGCTCAAACCGTCCAAGGAACTTGGCCTTCTGTCATCTGCAACATTAACTTCGGTGTAGACGTGCGTCTCCGGAGGGGTAAGAGGCCTCGTCTGAAGTTCCACCGTAAACTCGTTCTCCTCATTTTTGGGTATAGTAATAATCTTGCCTTCTTCTTCCTTAGGACCATCTTTGTATCGCACGTATGTCATTTCCACCGGAGCATCTTCCTTGTGATCTGTGAAGTCATCCTACCGAATGAAGGAAAAACGTAAGAAATTTATATTTTATTCACCGATTTCTGCATTGACATGAAATTTGCAAGGGACCCTTTTTAAGTCCATACTTGGAAGTAACATACCGTATATACTCGAGTATAAGCCGACCCGAATATAAGCCGAGGCACCTAATTTTACCACAAACAACTGAGAAAACATATTGACTTGAGTATAAGCCTAGGGTGAGAAATGCGCAGCTACTGTAAGTGGAAAAGAGGGTCAACAATGAATGAATGAATAATTTGTATAGCGCTACAATGCGAACTGAATCGCCTCAAGGCGCTGCAATGCCAACAATGCCTATTTGCAGCCTCACTGTGCCCATCTGCATGCCCCACTGTGCTCATTTGCAGCCATAGGTCCCCCAAACTTGGTAGTTAAGGGTTCCTAGATGCCCCCTAGCTGCAGCCAAAATTTGGGATCTCTGGACCCAAAGGGTCCCCGAAATGACATTGCTGCAGATGGACACAGTTGACCGACTTTGGGGCCCTGTATCTCGGGGTCACTTGGTGCTAGGAACCCCATCTTCTATATGTTGTAGTGCTAGTTCCACTGGGTTGGCATACCACATTTGGGGTTCCTAGCACCAAGTGGCCCCCGAGATACGGGGCCCCAAAGTCGGGTCAGAAAATTAAATTTTCTGCTGCAGAAAAATACTAGACTCGAGTATAAGCCGAGGGGGGCACTTTCAGCACAAAAAAATGTGCTGAAAACTCGGCTTATACTCGAGTATATACAGTATTTCAAACATAAAATAATGTCTGTTACTATGAGAAATTTTGCTATTTGGTATCCAGAAACTGGAAAATATCTGGTTTGGGCTGAAGACCACGCTGGACTGACTAGATCGGTCACTAGTCATGGGTAGGTGGCTGTGTGGGCAGTGGGGAAGGAATCACTTCCAGTGGGTTGTGCCCAGTGGTGCATGGTGGTGGTGGACCCTCTTGGGGGGGCTTGTGGTCATTTCAGCAAGAAGATTTGGGTGGGGAAGAAGGAGCCCCTGGTGTCCAGAAAAGTGCAACTCTTGATGTCAGGTTCAGAGAAAGTTTATTAAAAATGTAAACATGTACCGTATATACTCGAGTATAAGCCGAGTTTTTCAGCACATTTTTTTGACTCGAGTCAAGCACTTTTCTGCAGCAAAAAAAAACATTTCCGACCCGACTTTGGGGCCCCGTATCTTGGGGCCACTTGGTGCTAGCAAATTCGAACCCCAAAATTTGGCGTGCCAACCCAGTGGACCTAGCACTACAACTTATCCAAAGATGGGGTTCCTAGCACTAAGTGGCCCGAGATACGGGGGCCCCAAAGTCGGTTCGGAAAATGTCATTCTCTGCTGCAGAAAAGTGCTTGACATTTTCTGACCCGATTTGGGGGCCCGTATCTCGGGGACACTTGGTGCTAGGAATCCCGAATTTGGTATTCAAACCCAGTGGAACTAGCACTACATATCCAAAGATGGGGTTCCTAGCACCAAGTGACCCCAAGATACGGGGCCCCAAAGTCGGTCAACTGTGTCCATCTGCAGCAATGTCATTTCAGGACCATTTGGGTCCGGAGAGCCCACATTTTGGCTGCAGCTAGGGGGGGATCTAGGAACCCTTAACTACCAAGTTTGAAGTTTGGGGGACCTATGGCTGCAAATGGGCACAGTGAGGCTGCAAATGGGCACAGTGAGGCTGCAAATGGGCATTGCTAACCCTCTTTTTCGCTTACAGTAGCTGCGCATTTCTCACCCTAGGCATATACTCGAGTCAATACGTTTTCCTAGTTGCTTGTGGTAAAATTAGGTGCCTCAGCTTATATTCGGGTTGGCTTATACTCGAGTATATACGGTACATCAAGCCAGAGGCGGCTCTCTAATTAGGCAAATTAGGCAGTCGCCTAAGGCCTCGCACTCCTAGGGGCCTCACGCCCGCCTAATTCGCCTGATGTGTGTGTTACAGTTGAAGGGATTATCATGCAATTTATACAGTTAACTTCTATTGCTTTAATTATTTTTCCCCATTTTGGGCATGAGTGGGGCCTCATGTCTAAGATTTGCCTAAGGCCTCACAAAGCCTAGAGCCGCCTCTGCATCAAGCCAATGAGTTTCGGGGTGGGGGGGTGGATTCCCTTTTCTTCAGGGCTGTTCCTGCGAACTAGTGGGTGGAAGTGGTTCCCAAAAAGGATTTCAAGATATCCACTGCCATGATCTCAGCACTCTCCTGATGCACACATTATTTCTAAAGTCCAGGGACCATCTGCCAGCAGTGGAGGATATCTAGAAATCCGCCCACCCACAAGCACGCAGCAATAAGCCCTGAAGAAGGGGGAAATCCATTTACACGGAACAGGTTGGCTTGATGTACACTTTCACATTTTCAATAAACGTTCTATGAACCCGACATCAAGAGTTGCACATTTTCTAGACACCGGGAGCTCTGGCCAACTGCAGAAAGGAAAACCAATGGCGTAAATTAAAGGGGCGTTTCACCTTAAAAACATTTTTTCTCTCTCTCCTCCCCCTCTCCCCTCCCTCTCTCTCTCTCCTCTTCCTCTCTCCTTCCTCTCTCCCCTACTTCTCTCTCCTCCCTCTCTCCTTCTTCTCTCTCCTCCCTCTCTCCCCTTCCTCTCTCTCCGTCCTCTCTCCCCTTCCTCTCTCTTCTCCCTCTCTCTCTTCCCTCTCTCCTCTCTCTCTCTCTCTCTCCCCCTTCATATCTCTCCTCCCTCTCTCTCTCCTCCCTCTCTCTCCGCCCTCTCTCTCCTTTCTCTCTCTCCTTTCTCTCTCTCCTCCCTCTCTCTTCTCCCTCTCTCTCCTCCCTCTCTCTTCTCCCTCCCTCTCTCTCTCCCTCCTCTCTCCTTCCTCTCTCTCCTTCCTCTCTCTCCTTCCTCTCTCTCCTTCCTCTCTCTCTTCCTCCCTCTCTCTCTCCTCCTCCCTCTCTCTCCTTCCTCTCTCTCTACCCTTCCTCTCTCTCTCCCTCTTCCGCTCTCTCTCTCCGCCCTCCTCCTCTCTCTCTCCCTCTCTCTCCGCCCTCTCTCCTCCTCTCCTCTCCCCTCGCCCTCTCCCTCTCCTCTCCCTCCTCTCTCCTCTCCCTCTCTCTCTCCTTCTCTCTCTCTCCCCTCTCCTCTCTCTACCCCTCCCTCTATCTATCTCCCTCCCTCTCCCCTCCCCCCCCCTCCTCTCTCTCTTTCTCTCTCTCTTTCTCTCTCTCCTCTCTCTCCCTCTCTCTCCTCCCTCTCTCTCCGCCCTCTCTCTCTCCCCTCTCTCTCCGCCCTCTCTCTCCGCCCTCTCTCTCCGCCCTCTCTCTCCTCCCTCTGCTGACTTTTAATAAGTACACTTACCCTCCCCGCCCCTCTCTCTCCCCTTCTCTCTCCTCCCTCTCTCTCCTCCCTCTCTCTCCTCCCTCTCTCTCCCCTTCCTCTCTCTCTCTCCCCTTCCTCTCTATCTACCCCTCCTCTCTATCTACCCTTCCTCTCTCTCTCCCAGGGCGCCCGCGATGTCGGTCGTGGAGGCCGAGATGTCCCTCGGCGATCCGGTTCCAGCGCCGCCATCCTCAGTAAGGGAAGCGGCTTCCCGTTTCCTACTGCGCATGCGCGTGTCGGCGCGCGGCCTACTGCGCATGCGCGAGTCTAATTTGTGAATGGGGAACGCGATGTGTTGTGGGACACACAGTTCCCATAACACACCGCGCCCCATTCACTAGAAGATGGAAGGAGAGAAGATCACCGCGGCGCTGGAAGAGGCAGATTAGGAGGATCTGCCTAGCAACAGCCATTTCTGGTATGTAAAAAAAAATATTTTTTTTTTTTTTTTTTTTTCATTTTAAATTGTTATTAACATTTTTTTTTTAAGTTTTTTTTTTCAGGGTGTCCCACCACTTTAAACTTACCGGGTCAAGTTCTGGAAAATGCTCCAGGAACTGTGTGACGTACGTCATTATGGATTGTTCATCTGGCGAATCCACCATCACATCTACAACACAGATGGATTACACAGACTTAACAAAGGTAACGAAAAGCAGATTCGCACAAAATCAGAGTTTAGTTTACTGAAATCAGGTTGGTGAAGAAAGATTACCAGTGGATGATGCGAGTTGAATGCACTTTGTACAATGTATTCTTTAGTATCTAATCTACGTGTTCCGTTACAGGGTTAAAATAACTGGAATTGGAAAAACAGGAAGAACTCCGGACAGCCGCACGCCGGGAAATTAAAAATCAAAAATGGTTTATTTAAAAGCAAAAAAACACTTCAATCCAGACACGGCAAAAAGGGGGGGTACAGAGCTGACGCGTTTCGCACTACAACTAGTGCTTACTCATAGTCTTGTGATTCCGGTACACCTTAGCCAGGTTTTAGACATCACTTTTCGACATGACGTTGGGCAGCATTATTAACTATTAACAGGACGAAGAAGGAGCAGAAGCACATGGACCAGGACCTCACTCTGCTCTCTACTCCTGTTATGCCCCGTACACACGGTCGGAAATTCCGACGGAAAATGTCCGATCGGACCATGTTGTCGGAAAATCCGCCCGTGTGTGGGCTCCATCTGACTTTTTCCGTCAGAAAAAAATGGAGATCCTGCTCTCAAATTTTCCGACAACAAAATCCGATCGGACTTTTTCCGATCGCGTGTAGAGAATTCCGACGGACAAAGTGCCACGCATGCTCAGATCACATTACAAGACCAAAGCTATTGGCTACTAGCCTCTACGTAGTTCCGTCGTACACAACGAACGTCACCACGTTCAGAATGATCAGATTTTCCGACAACTTTGTCCGACCGTGTGTATGCAACACCAGTGTCGGACAAAATCCGTCAGAAAAAATCTGACGGATTTTGTGGTCAGAATTTCCGACCGTGTGTACGGGGGGCTCAGCCAACCTTCACTGTAATGCCTTGTACACACGGTCGGACATTCCGACCACAAAATCTTTCGGATTTTTTCCAAAACGTTTGCACACAACGTTTTTGGGAAATCCGATCATTCCGAACGAGGTGACGTACAAAACGTACGATGGGACTACGTAGAGGCCAGTAGCCAATAGCTTTCGTCCCCAAATTTATTCTGAGCATGTGTGGCACTTTGTGCGCCGGAATTCTCTACACACGATCAGAAAAAGTCCGATCGGATTTTGTTGTCTGGAAATTTAAGGTGCGGCTCTCAAATTTTTTCCGTCAGAAATTCCGACGGAAAAAGTCCGCTAGAGCCCACACACAATCGGATTTTCCAACAACATAATCCGATCGGACTTTTCCCGTCGGAATTCCCGACCGTGTGTACGGGGCATTAGATTGGCAGCGCTGTGCAATTTAGTAGAGTATAGGTAGCTAACATTGGTGGCCTTCCCTCTTATGCCGCGTTCACACGATCGCACATTCCGGAAAAAATCCATGTTTATTTTCTGACGGATGTTGGCTCAAACTTGTCTTGCATACACACGGTCACACAAATGCCGGAAATTCCGAATGTCAAGAACGCGGTGACGTGTGACGAGCCGAGAAAATTGAAGTTCAATAGCCAGTGCGGCTCTTCTGCTTGATTCCGAGCATGCGTGGAATTTTGTGTGTCAGAATTGTGTTTCCGACAACGGATTTTGTTGTCAGAAAATTGGAGATCCAGATCTTAAATTTTGTTTGTCGGAAATTCCAACGAAAAATGTGCGATGGAGCCTACACGCGGTCAGAATTTCCGACAACAAGCTCCCATCGAACATTTGTTGTTGGAAATTCCGACGCATTATGCCGCTTACACGCGATCGCACATTCCAACAACAAAATCCATGTTTTATTTCTGACGGATGTTGGCTCAAACTTGTCTTGCATACACACGGTCACACAAATGTCGGAAATTCCGAACGTCAAGAACGCGGTGACGTGCGACGAGCCGAGGAAATTTAAGTTCAATAGCCAGTGCGGCTCTTCTGCTTGATTCCGAGCATGCGTGGAATTTTGTGCGTCTGAATTGTCTACACACAATCATAATTTCCGACAAGGGATTTTGTTGTTGGAAAATTTGAGATCCACATCTCAAATTTTGTTTGTCGGAAATTCCGACGGAAAATGTCCGATGGAGCCTACACGCGGTCAGAATTTCCGACAACAAGCTCCCATCGAACATTTGTTGTCAGAAATTCCAATCGTGTGTATGCGGCATTAGTGTGAGCCAAGATTTTCTGCTAAAGTCTTGTGATCCAGGCACCCCTACAATACAGTACAGCAAGGTCCGTGACCCCACTTTTCACAACTGCACTTGAGCTATGAAGTGTGGTCACCAGTCTGCTGATTGGACAATGAAGAAGAGGCAGCATGCTGTCTAGGTCAATACTCTACTCCTGTCAGCAAGTTCCCAGTGATAGATGGGCAACACTGTGTGATGCGGTACAGCCTGTCTGGCTCTAATGCTGCGTACACACGGTCAAAATTCTCGTCGGAAAAAGCTCTGATGGTTTTCCCGTCGGAATTCCGACGGAATTTCGCTCAAACTGTCTTGCCTACACACGGTCACACCAAATTACGATGATCAATAACACCGCGGCATAAAACACGTTCGACAGCACTATAAAAGGGACGTTTAATGCTTCCGAGCATGCGTTGAATTGTTTCCGAGCATGTGTCGGAATTTTGCGTGTCGGAATTGCATACACATGATCGGAAAATCCGATAGAACGGTTTTCCGTCGGAAAAATTAGGAACAGGTTCTCAATCCAAAGTCCGTCGGAAATTCCGACAGAAAAAGACCGATGGGCATACACACGGTCGGAAATTCCGATGAAAAGCTCCCATCGGACTGTTTCCATCGGAAATTCCCAACCGCGTGTACGCAGCATAAGTGTAATGCCCCGTATACACGGTCAGATATTCCGATGGAAAAAGTCCGATCGGATTATGTTGTCGGAAAATCCAATCACGTGTGGGCTCTAGCGGGCTTTTTCCATCTGAGTTTCCGACGGAAAAAATTTGAGAGCAGGTCCTAAAATTTTCCGACAACAAAATCCGATCTGACTTTTTCCGATTGTGTGTATAGAATTTTGATGCACAAAGTGCCACGCATGCTCAGAATAAATTTGGAGACGAAAGCTATTGGCTACTGGCCTCTACGAAACACAAGTTTCGGACAAAATCCGTCGGAAAAAATCTGACGGATTTTTGTGGTCGGAATGTCCGGCCGTGTGTACGGGGCATAAGATGTGCATGGATTAAAAGGAAGTTAATATTAATTCATTTTAATTACACATTTATTTGTTAGGATAAAATAGTTAAATGGTCGCTTTTTATATACATTAACCACTTCCCGACCGGAGGCCGTCATATGACGGCCTCCACTTCCCGGGGGTATATCTGAATGACGGGGTGTAGCTACAGACATCATTCAGATATTGCCGTTTTCAGCCGGCGATTCCCTGCACCATAAGAACGATCATAGCGGCTGTTCTGCCGCTTGATCGTTCTTATGGGCGGCGGGAGGGGACGCCCCCCCCTCCCGCCGCCCTCCGGTGCTTCTACCATCGGTGAGTCGGACACAGGATCCGCCGGCCCCCGGATGATCACTATAGAGATTTCCAGCGGACCAGATGGTCGCCGGAGTCTCTATGATCGTTCAGAGGCCGGGCGCGATGTTATGACGTCACGCCCAGCCTCTGCATTCAAATAACATTCCTTGTAATAGGAATAAAAGTAATCAATTTATTTTTTTATTTTTTTTAAACTGTCAAACTCAAAACATAATAGTCAAATTAACAATAATAATAAAAAAAAATTTTTTTTAAAGCGCCCCTGTCCCCGTGAGCTCGTACGCAGAAGTGAACGCATACGTAAGCCCCGCCCACATATGAAAACGGTGTTCAAACCACACATGTGAGGTATCGCCGCGAACGTTAGAGCGAGAGCAATAATTCTAGCCCTAGACCTCCTCTGTAACTCAAAACATGTAACCAGTAAAAAATGTTAAATCGTCGCCTATGGGGATTTTTAAATACCAAAGTTTGGCGCCATTCCACGAGCGCGTGCAATTTTGAAGCGTGACATGTTGGATATCTATTTACTCGGCGTATCTTCATCTTTCACATTATGCAAAAAAAATTGGGCTAACTTTACTGTTTTGTTTTTTTTTAAGCATGAAATAGTTTTTTTTCTGAAAAAAACGTGTTCGAAAAATTGCTGCGCAAATACCGTGCGAGATAAAAAGTTGCAACGAGCGTCATTGTATTCTCAAGGGTCTTTGCTAAAAAAACATATATAATGTTTGGGGGTTCTATGTAATGTCAGAATTGGCCTGGATGGGAAGTGGTTAATATAGGCAGGTTTACAATAATAAATATCTGTTTTGTCACAATATACAACAGCAGTATATATATATATATATTTTTTTTTTAAAGCTCTACCTTTTTACTATGCTGAGATGATGTCATCAGTCTGCTGCAGGTAGGAGGATACATTTCCTTTTGTGATCAGATGGCAACATTGTAACTATTTAGCGAGTCACAAGTTGATCACAATCAGATGACACACATTACTTAGCATAAAAAGACTTTTATATCTAATGATAAGTCCACTTATTTTTTTTTAGCCTGTAGCACTTTATACCCCAATGTAATTGTTTTTTTTTTATTATTCTTTACCCTCTGGTTCCAAAAGCCGCGGGATGTTGAGACTCCGCTGTGCAATAGTGAATGCGTCTTCCAAGTTCTCCCTGGGCGATCTTTCCAGTGCTTTCTTGATGTCCACAAGGCTGGAGTCTATGGCTTTAATAATGGCCAGGAAGGCGAGTCCACTTCTCCAACTACCAGCAAAATCCTGAACCGCCACTCCGTACCTGAGAGGGAGGAGAGAGAGGGAGGAGAGAGAGAGAGAGGAAGGAGAGAGAGGAAGGAGAGAGAGGAAGGGGAGAGGGAGGGGAGAGAGGAAGGAGAGAGAGGGAGGGGGAGAGAGGAAGGAGAGAGGGAGGAGAGAGAGGGAGGAGAGAGAGGAAGGAGAGAGAGGGGAGGAGAGAGAGGGGAGGAGAGAGAGGAAGGAGAGAGAGGGAGGAGAGAGGGGAAGGGGAGAGGGAGGGGAGAGAGGAAGGAGAGAGAGGGGAAGGGGAGAGAGGAAGGGGAGAGGGAGGAGAGAGAGAGGGAGGAGAGAGGGGAAGGGGAGAGAGGAAGGGGAGAGGGAGGAGAGAGAGAGGGAGGAGAAAGAGAGAGGAAGGAGAGAGAGAGAGAGGGAGGAGAGAGAGGGAGGAGAGAGGGGAGGAGGAGAGAGAGGGAGGGGAGAGGGAGGGGGAGGAGGGAGAGAGAGAGGGGAGAGAGGAGAGCCATGAGGAGAGGACCCAACTACCAAACCAACATTGAGTTCTGCCCGGAGAGAGAGAATATCCACAAACACATCTTTTACTTCCCAGCGGTTGGGGTGCACTGTGGAGACACGCAGAGCATATATTATTATTACTCAGCTGACCAAAACACATACGAGTCTTCCGGAGGGAGGTACAAATGGAGAGTACTAGGAAGGACCATCTCCTGATGTCTGAGAGGGAGTCTCTGATCGGATGTCTGAGATCGTCTCCTGTAATATGGAGTCTCTGAGCTCCTGAGTCTGCAGTCTCTGGATGGCCAGTCTCTGACCATCCCCTGTAATATGTCTGAGGACCATCTCCTGATGTCTGCAGTCTCTTACCATCTCCTGAGCAGGGTAATAGCAGATCTCCTGTAATATGTGCAGGTCTGCAGATGTCTGCAGGATCTCCTGTAATATGTCTGGAGTACTATGTCTGCAGTCTCTGATCGTCTCCTGTAATATGTCTGCAGGTAATAGAGACCATCTCCTGTACTGTGTCTGGAGTCTCTGACATCTCCTGTACTATGGAGATCATCTCCTGTACTATGTCTGCAGGGAGTCTCTGACCATCTCCTGTACTATGGAGTCTCTGACCATCTCCTTGTAGTTATGTCTGCAGTCTCTGACCATCTCCTGTACTATGTCTGCAGTCTCCTTGACCATCTTCCTGGAATGTCTGCAGTCTCTAAATGTAGACTGTGTCTTGCATGTCTCTGGTACTATGTCTGCAGTCTCTGGTACTATGGAGTCCTCTGAGAGACCATCTCCTGACTATGTCTGAGTCTCTGACCATCTCCTGTAGTTAAGTCTGAAGTCTCTAAATGGTACTGTCTGGTGTCTTCTGACCATCTCCGTGTACTATATGTCTGCAGTCTCTGACCATCTTCTGATGTCTGCAGAGGAGAGAGCGCATTCTGCACCGTCATACACAAAACTGCCGCAACAAGCCGCTTAGTCAATTCTAAAAGATTGTTTTTATTGAGATCCGAGGATCCCGACATTCTCTGTGTAGAATCAGAACATTCCAACCTAATAAACCTCCATCCGTGGAGCCAAGGAGCTGATAATCCATAACCACTTTCAGCCCGGACCAATTTGCAGCCAAAGGACCAGGACCCTTTTTGCGATTCGGCACTGCGTCGCTTTAACTGACAATTGCGCGGTCGTGCGACGTGGCTCCCAAACAAAATTGACGTCCTTTTTTTCCCACAAATAGAGCTTTCTTTTGGTGGTATTTGATCGCCCTGCGGTTTTTATTTTTTGCGCTATAAACAAAAAATAGAGCGACAATTTTGAAAAAAATGCATTATTTTTTACTTTTTGCTATAATAAATATCCCCAAAAAAATATATTAAAAAAATTTTTTTTTCCTCAGTTTAGGCCGATACGTATTCTTCTGCATATTTTTGGTAAAAAAAAATCGCAATAAGCGATTATTGATCAGTTTGCGCAGAAGTTATAGCGTTTACAAGATAGGGGATAGTTTTATAGCATTTTTATTAATAATTTTTTTTTTTTATTAGTAATGGAGGATATCTGCGATTTTTTTTGTGACTGCGACATTATGGCGGACACATCGGACATTTTGACACATTTTTGGGACCATTGTCATTTTTTACAGCAATTAATGCTATTTAAATGCATTGATTCCTGTATAAATGACACTGGCAGTGAAGGGGTTAACCACAAGGGGGCAGTGTAAGGGTTAAGTATGCCTAGGGGTGTGTTTCTTACTGTGGGGGGGCGTGGCTGTCAGCTAGTGAATGCTGATCTCTGCTCCAATCACAGGGAGCAGAGATCGGCGTCACTAGTTGCTAGGCAGAACGGGGAGATGCTGTTTATCTCGGCATCTCCCCGTTCAGCCATCCCGTGAGACGATCGCGGGGGTCCCCGTGGCGATCGAGTACACGGGGAGCGCGATCGGACTCACGGGGGTCCCAACCGGCGCGGGAGCGCGCCGCTCCCGGCGCGGGAGCGCGCCGCTCCCGGCGCGGTCCCGATGGCACGGACAGGCAGAAAGGAGGGACTTATATATACGCCCTCCTGCCTGTACGTGCCATTCTGCCGACGTATATCTGTGTGCGCCGGTCGGGAAGTGGTTAAAGGAGGACTCCTCTGCAAAGGGCTCATGTGGTTTAGTGCAGCCGGGCATTATAGTTACAGTTAGTGGCCTATTTATTAGACATGTGCACAACAGAAAAATTTGTTTATTTTCGTTTCGTTTCTTTCGTTTCCGTTGATTCGTAACGATTCGTAAATTCGTAAGTCGTCGGTGTTCGTATTCGTAACGATTCGTATTTTCGTAAGAGTTATTTTTTTGTTGATTCGTTTTTCTGTTAGTTTAATTTTCGTTTATTCGAAATTCGGACGCATTCGTATTTTCGTAGATTTAGTTACATTCGTACTTTCGTTAGATTGATTTATTCGTACTTTCGTAACATTGTTTTCGTAGATTCGTAATCGGAGCATAATTCTTAATTTTATGTAATGTGTATGCTATTATTACATTGTAAGAGACACGGAAAATTACGAATCAAAAAAAAAAAAAAAAAGTTACGAATGTACGAATTTTTTCGTTCAATCCATTCGAAGCACGTTAAGCAGCGCCATTGTAAGAAACACGGAAAATTACCAATCGCAAAAAAAAAAAAAAAGAAAAAAATGTTACGAATGTACGAATTTTTTCGTTCAATCCATTCGAAGCACGTTAAGCAGCGCCATTGTAAGAGACACGGAAAATTACGAATCGAAAAAAAAAAAAAAAAAAGTTACGAATGTACGAATTTTTTTGTTCAATCCATTCGAAGCACGTTAAGCAGCGCCATTGTAAGAGACACGGAAAATTACCAATTCAACAAAAAAAAAAAAATTACGAATGTACAAATTTTTTCGTTCATTTTGATTTTCGTTGTTCCTGTTTTCGTTTTTCGGATTTTCTTCTTTCGTAGTTTCGTTGTTTCTAATTTGGTTATTTCGGATTTTCGTTGCTTTTCGTATTCGTTCGATTCGAACGATTGGCTAAAATTTTTAGCCAATCGTTCGTTCATTCGTACGATAACGAATGAACGAATATAACGAAAAAAAACGAAAAACGAAAAAAAAACGAAACGAATTGCACATGTCTACTATTTATACACATTGGTGCAGGCTGCACAAATTCTGACTGTAATTTCCATAATAGATTAATTCCTATGCTCGTCGGCTCCATCTAGTGGCCAAATTGCGGTATATTTTTTTCAATGAGGTATTTCAGAAAACAATATCGCACTTTGGTCACTAGATGTTGCTGAAGGTCTAAATCCTCTAAACCCACCAGGGTCTATTCAACCCTTGATTGTTAATAAAAGAAGATTTTCGGTCATCAGGAACACCAGCTCCTGGATCCTCAAGTGTCGCTCAAAAAATACAGAAAGAAGTTCATTGCGCACTACCGTTAAAATTTTTTTTATTGAAACATAAAAATGTGCACTCACAATTTCCACATCTTGTATTAAATGCAAATATTGTCTCCAAGGTACGAGCTTCTCGCCTCCTCACCGCTAATTCCGATATACGAGACACCGGAAGTGACGTCCCCAGCTCCACCCGACGTGTTGCGTCACTTGTTACGTGACTTCTTCCAGGGGATTATTCAGGGCTTTACCATTTTTTTAATGTGGTGATCCTACGCTATGCTCATTTCTCCGCTGTATCTATGGAGGAAGCCACGGGTTCTCACCCAGGCTGGACAACAAACAAGCCGGCCCTTGTCCACGCCCATTACATGGGGAATGGGGAACTTACAGAAGAAAGATAGCATTGTTTTTGCTTCCAGTTCAACTCATTGGAATGTAAAGGATGCAATATTTTTGGCAGGATCAACAAGTACCTTCTATACTTATAGAGAATGCACTGCCTCAGCGACTTCCAATAGAGTGTTTTCAACACTTGACACAGTAGGGTCCACCGTTGACACCATCATGACATGGCCCACTGTTGACACCATCATGACACGGCCCACTGTTGACACCATCATGGCATGGTCCAATGTTGACACCATCATGACACGGCCCACTGTTGACACCATCATGACACGGCCCACTGTTGACACCATCATGACACGGCCCACTGTTGACACCATCATGGCATGGTCCAATGTTGACACCATCATGGCATGGTCCAATGTTGACACCATCATGACACGGCCCACTGTTGACACCATCATGGCATGGTCCAATGTTGACATCATCATGACACGGCCCACTGTTGACCCCCATCATGGCATGGTCCAATGTTGACACCATCATGACACGGTCCACTTTTGACACCATCATGGCATGGTCCAATGTTGACACCATCATGACATGGCTCACTGTTGACATCATCATGGCATGGTCCAATGTTGACACCATCATGACACGGCCCACTGTTGACACCATCATGGCACGGTCCAATGTTGACACCATCATGACATGGCTCACTGTTTACACCATCATGGTATGGTCCAATGTTGACATCATCATGACACGGCCCACTGTTGACACCATCATGGCATGGTCCAATGTTGACACCATCATGACACGGCCCACTGTTGACACCATCATGACACGGCCCACTGTTGACACCATCATGACACGGCCCACTGTTGACACCATCATGGCATGGTCCAATGTTGACACCATCATGGCATGGTCCAATGTTGACACCATCATGACACGGCCCACTGTTGACACCATCATGGCATGGTCCAATGTTGACATCATCATGACACGGCCCACTGTTGACCCCCATCATGGCATGGTCCAATGTTGACACCATCATGACACGGTCCACTTTTGACACCATCATGGCATGGTCCAATGTTGACACCATCATGACATGGCTCACTGTTGACATCATCATGGCATGGTCCAATGTTGACACCATCATGACACGGCCCACTGTTGACACCATCATGGCACGGTCCAATGTTGACACCATCATGACATGGCTCACTGTTTACACCATCATGGTATGGTCCAATGTTGACATCATCATGACACGGCCCACTGTTGACACCATCATGGCATGGTCCAATGTTGACACCATCATGACACGGCCCACTGTTGACACCATCATGGCACGGTCCAATGTTGACACCATCATGACATGGCTCACTGTTGACACCATCATGGCATGGTCCAATGTTGACACCATCATGACACGGCCCACTGTTGACACCATCATGGAACGGTCCAATGTTGACACCATCATGACATGGCTCACTGTTGACATCATCATGGCATGGTCCAATGTTGACACCATCATGACATGGCTCACTGTTGACACCATCATGACACGGCCCACTGTTGACACCATCATGGAACGGTCCAATGTTGACACCATCATGACATGGCTCACTGTTGACACCATCATGGCATGGTCCAATGTTGACACCATCATGGCATGGTCCAAAGTTGACACCATCATGACACGGCCCACTATTGACACCATCATGGCACGGTCCAATGTTGACACCATCATGACATGGCTCACTGTTGACATCATCATGACACGGCCCACTGTTGACACCATCATGGCACGGTCCAATGTTGACACCATCATGACATGGCTCACTGTTGACACCATCATGGCATGGTCCAATGTTGACACCATCATGGCATGGTCCAAAGTTGACACCATCATGACACGGCCCACTGTTGACACCATCATGGCACGGTCCAATGTTGACACCATCATGACATGGCTCACTGTTGACATCATCATGACATGGCTCGCTGTTGACACCATCATGGCATGGTCCAATGTTGACACCATCATGACATTGCTCACTGTTGACCCCCATCATGACACGGCCCACTGTTGACCCCCATCATGGCACGGTTCACTGTAAAGTCCAGTCCTCTGATGGAAGCCACGCATGGCAGAACAAAGGCGCTTTGTCAGCCGGTGTGGCTCGTGTGTGTTGGCACCGGTCTCCGTGGAAGGTGTGGTGCACCCATGATGTAAGGTTACACATGATCCCGAAGGCTCACATACAGCGGGCAGACAGAGAAGGGCCTGTGCGCCCCTCAGTGCCCCCCCCCCCCACGCTCACCGCCATCGATCACTGTCTGGACGAGCTGCACTGCGGTCCCCAGAACAACAAATGTCAGTTATTTAGGAAGCCCAGAAAATGACCAGAGAGGAGACCGGCGCTCTCCAGCAACTGACACAGTCCAGGCCTGCAGGACTCGGGCCGCGTCTGGAATGTCGACCTTTTATTTATTCCATTACCCCAGCCCCGCCGGAAGCTTTCACAGCAACAAGTGCAAAGCTGAAATACTTTCAGGATGAAGTACAGCAAGTCCAATATGAAATATAAGAAACGGCCTTAGAGCGGATTCTGCGTTGGAGCGCTGTGCGCGGTAGGATGGTAGCGGTGCAATACAACGAAGGTAGTGCTTGGCGCTGTTTGTTCTTTTTATGGACATGCCACACAGAGATATTTTATTAGAAATAAACCCCAAACAAAATATGTCATATACTGCAGCTTACCAATCATTAGATGTGGCGGCTGCATTCGTTTTCTTTTTTTTAGGCTTTTTTCCCCTCTGTTCTCAATTGGTGATCTGGCCAGTGACACATCTCCTGTATTAGAGTGCCCCCACTCTGGATGAAGGAGCAACCAAGACGCCTTCAGGGGTGGCCCGTCCATTGTGGGCGCACGGGCGGCACCGCCCCCTGTCCGTGCCCCGCTGCCCTCCCTATCCATTCGCCCGGCCCCTTTCAGGGCGCCAGGTGCATGAATTCCTATGGCGGGGATGGGCAGGGTGTTTTTTTTTTTTGAAGCACCGATTAGAGCCAGAGGTGGGTTCGGGGCGCAGAGCACTGCGCCCGGAGGCCACCCCAGGTGTGATGCAACAGCGAATGAATATTCGCTGTTGAAACACTGATCCTCCTCCCGGCCAATCAGGAAGCGGGTCTGATATCCATCACATGATTGGCTGAAAGGACAGGTGATTCTATTGGACGCCTAGGAGAAGAAGGGAGGAGCCGCACAGAAGACACAGGAGCCCGCCCGCCATCGATAGAAGCCCACTACCGCTGGAGCCTGCAACCCGCCGAAGCCCGTGGCTGCCACCGGAGCCAGCTGCCTGCTGAAGCCCACCGCTGCCTGACGGAGCCTGCAATCCACCCGCCGAGGCCTGCTTAGGTATGTAAGGGGGTGGGGGGGGGGGGGCGACTGAGATGCCACAGACCAAAGGGGGGGTTGTTTGCCGACCCCCCCCCAAAAAAAAATACGCCCGCCACTGGACACCGTTGGACAGCAGCATTGTCAGTCTGGGAGGAGAGGAGTGTTAGATGTACTAGCAGATTTAAATACACTAACAAATTAAAAGCTCTCACTTTTTAAGCATTTACAGTTAGTTCATTTTGGGATAAAAGTTTTACATGAATAAATAAAAGATGATCATTGTAAGTACCCCTGCCAGTGGTAAATGGTTTGTCTCATCCCTCTGCTGCAAACTTTTTGTTTAATGATAATGTATGTGTGTGTGTGTGTGGGGGGGGGGGGGGGGGTGTTGAAACTAAAGGAAAAAAAATCACTGTCATATAAAACACACAACGGGAAGTTTGGCGACTTTCAGATTCTCTGTTTTCTAAAAATGCCCATTTAAGTCTCTGTGCCATTGTTCAAGAGCATTCGACCAGAAAAGAAAATAGCCTAAAAAAATTAGACTAACAACATTTGACCAAAATAGGCTAAAAGGATATGCCAAGAACATTCACCGGAAGAGAAAATGGCCTAAAACAATAGCCTGGGAACATTTAACCAGAATAGAAAATAGCCTAAAACAATAGCCTAAGAACATTTAACCAGAATAGAAAATAGCCTAAAACAATAGCCTAAGAACATTTAACCAGAAGAGAAAATAACATAAAGCAAAAACCTAACAAAGTTCCATCAAAAATAACCTTAAACAATACCTCATGAACATTCAACCAGAAAACATAATAGCCAAAAACAACAGCCCAAGAACATTCCATTAAAAACAGCCTAAAACAATAGTCTAAGAACATTCAACCAGAAGACACATTGGACCAAATTTAGCCCAAGAATACTCCAGCAAAAACAGCCTAAAACAATAGCCTAAGAATATTCAATCAGTAGAGAAAATACTATAAACAAAAACAGTGTTCCATTAAAAATAACATAAAATAGCTACAGAACAGAACATTCAACCAAAAGATATAACTGACTAAGCAACAGCCCAAGAACATTCTATCTAAAACAGCCTAAAACAATAGCCTAAGTACATTCAACCAGAAGACACATTGGACCAAAAACAGCCCAAGAATACTCCAGCAAAAACAGCCTAAAACAATAGCCTAAGAACATTTAACCAGAAGAGAAAATAACATAAAAAAAAACCTTACAATGTTTCATCAAAAAATAACATAAAACAATAGCTCAAGAACACTCAACCAGAAGATATAACCAACTAAACAACGGCCCAAGAATATTAAATCAAACGTAGCCTACAACAAAAGCCTTAGAAGATTCAACCAGAAGAGAAAATGACATAAAACAAAAACCTAACAACATTCCATCAAAAACAACCTAAAACAATAGCTCAAGAACATTCAACCAGAAGTGATAACCGAGTCTGACTAAACAATTTCCCAAGAACATTACATAGAAAATAGCCTAAAAAAATTGTCTAAAAACATTCAACCAGCAAGGAAAAAAACAAAAAACAAAAAAAAAACAATGTAAAAAAGTAAAAATAACATAAAACAACAACAACTCAAGAACATTCAACCAAAATACATAATAGATTAAATAACAGCCCAAGAATATTACATCAAAAATAGCCTACAACAATAGTCTAAGAACATTCAACCAGAAGACTTTATAGACCAAGAACACTGCTGCAAAAACAGAGGAGGATGCTGGGACTGTGACATCATATGGGGCGGGGTCACCATGTGACATGAGTCGGTGGAATGATTCTTCACAGAAGGTTGGCAGGTCCTGGGGGGACATTTTCCTTTCTCAGAGCCCAATCCTATTGTTGTTGTGGGGCGGGGTCACCATGTGACATGAGCCGGTGGCCCCGCCCCTTGTCCCTATATAACTGGCAGTACAACACGTCTGAGCCATTAGAAGAGGAGACAGCAACGAGTCAACATCGGAAGAAGAAAGAAGAACAAGAAGCAGAAGAAGAGGAAGGAGAAGGCGACCACAGCGACGTCGACACAAGCCCGGGCCACCGCTAGTAAAAGAGCTGGAAGAAGAAAGTGGAGGCCCGGCAAGAAGAACAGAAGAGACCCCCGAAGACCACCGAAGTGTGAACAAGACCCCCAGACGGCGGCGGCGACGAAGAAGAAAGCCGGGCTCCTACGCTAGTGAAAGAGCTAGTAAAAGAGCAGAAGATAGCGGAGGAGTCCGGCGAGAAGACCCCCCAAGACGGAAGAAGACCCCCGGAGCTGTGCAATAAAGTATTTCAAAAAATTGTGTTGTTTTTTTAATTACACTTTTTCCCTTAGGTGAATGGGTAGGGGTACATCGTACCCCATACTCATTCACATAGAGTGGGGGGCCGGTATCTGGGGGCCCCCTTATTAAAGGGGGCTCCCGGATTCCGATAAGCCCCCCGCCCGCAGACCCCGACAACCAACGGCCAGGGTTGTTGGGGAAGAGGCCCTTGTCCTCATCAACATGGGGACAAGGTGCTTTGGGGTGGGGGGGGCCGCAGGTTGGTACACCACCCATGTTGAGGGCACGTGGCCTGGTACGGCTCAGGAGGGGGGGGGGGGCGCTCGTTTGTCCCCACCACTTTTCCTGACCGGCCTGGCTGCGTGCTCGGATAAGGGTCTGATATGGATTTAGGGGAACCCCCACGCCGTTTTTTCAAGCGTAGGGATTCACTTTAAATCCATACCAGGGCTAGCGGCAGCATTGAGTTCCTTCGCTAGCCCCGTCTACCTGGAGTCACATTCTAAATTAACGGACTTTCCTCCGTGTGTGGGCAAGTCCGTTCATTTCAAAAGTCCCGTGGACTTGTCCGCCGGAAAAGTCCGGGCGTGTGTGGGCAAGTCCACACGTTCGGAAAGTCCGCCGGACAATCCGGCCGAAAAGTCTGATCGTGTGTACGGGGCTTTAGAACATTCAACCAGCAGAGAAAATAACAGAAAACAAAAACCTAAACAATGTCCCATTAAAAATAACATAAAACAATAGCTACAGGACATTCAACCAGAAGATATTACCGACTTAACAACAGTCTAAGAACATCACATTAAAAATAGCTTTCCATCAAAAGCAACCTAAAACAATAGCTAAGGAACATTCAACCAGAAAACATAATAGCCTAGAACAGTGAAGGGGAACCTTTTTGAGCCCGAGTGCCCAAACTGAAATAAATACATTGGTTTTGTGTTGCAAAGTGCCAACAAGCCAATTCACGAGAGAGAGAGAGAGAGAGAGAGAGAGAGAGAGAGAGAGAGGGGGGGCAGAGAGGGAGGGGGCAGAGATATGCTGAAAGAGAGAGGGATCAGAGAGAGGGATAGGGGCTGAGAGAGAGAGAGAGGGGTGTGTGAGAGATATGCTGAGAGAGAGAGGGATCAGAGAGAGGGATAGGGGGTGAGAGAGAGGGAGGGGAGGGGGGCAGAGAGAGAGAGGGGTGTGAGAGATATGCTGAGAGAGAGGGGGAACAGAGAGAGGGAGGGGGGACAGAGAGAGAGAGAGGGGTGTGAGAGAGATGCTGAGAGAGGGGGGACAGAGAGAGGGTGGGAGCTGAGAGGGAGAGGGGCTGAGGGAAATGCTGAGAGGGGGGCAGAGAGAGAGAGGGGTGTGAGAGATATGCTGAAAGAGAGAGGGAACAGAGAGAGGGAGGGGGGCTGAGAGGGAGGGAGGGGGTGTGAGAGAGATGCTGAGAGAGAGGAGGAACAGAGAGAGGGAGGGGGACAGAGAGAGAGAAGAGGGACAGAGAGAGAGAGAAGAGGGACAGAGAGAGAGAAGAGGGACAGAGAGAGAGAAGAGGGACAGAGAGAGAGAAGAGGGACAGAGAGAGAGGGGTGCGAGAGAGATGCTGAGAGAGAGGGGTGAGCTGAGAGAGGGGGAACAGAGAGAGGGGGAACAGAGAGAGGGGGACACAAAGAGGGGTGGCTGAAAGAGAGGGATGGGGGGCTGAGAGGAGAGAGAGACCTTTAGCTCTGTCCTGGACCCTCTCGTGTGCCCACAGAAATGGCTCTGAGTGCCAGCTGTGGCACGCGTGCCATAGGTTCGCCATCACTGGCCTAGAACAACAGCCCAAGAACATTCCATCAAAAATAGTCAAAAACAATAGTCTTAGAACGTTCAACCAGAAGAGGAAATACCTTAAGAACATTGGATGTTGCCCCATTCGCACAACAACAGCTTTACACATTGTGAGGGAAATCCCTACAACTAGTGAGGGAATGCTGGTTAATTCACACCGAACGAATGTACATTCAGTTTCGCTGGCTTTTCATTTATTTTATATAAATAGAGCCCTCTGTGTTCTTTATTCACCCCGTCACGTTTTAAAATAAGTTCCGCCAGTCTATAGACTCACGTAAATCTCTAGCGATTGCCCCGAGTTTGCTTTAATGCCCCCCCCCCCCCCCTCCCTCCTTCGGCCTCTGTGAATCATTAATTGGATTTCACAATCTGTCCCTGTACAGTTGTAGACGGAAGCTCGGTGATGGATTTTTTGGCTCTTGTTATTCCTGAGAGCCGACGTCCCAACAAACGATTTCACTTTGACAGGTGAAGGCTAGCAGGGTTGAGCAGGGGGCGGGGGAGGGGGGCGCAGTCTATATTCCGTCCAAAAATAAAACGGTTCTCTCTTTTTTCCTGCACATAGGAGCCCCTGAATCTCACATGAGCTTCATCTAGATATCGTCCTTCCACCAATAACCTTTACCAAAGCCAAAATCTTTCAGTAGAGGGACTCATGGCTGCCAATGACGGGTGTCCAGGCATTGGTGGGAGGATCTGTTCAGGTACAGTGCTTTGAAAAAGTATTCATACCCCTTGAAATTTTTGCCCATTCTTCTTTGTAAAATATCTCAAGCTCTGTCCGATTGGATGGAGAGCGTCTGTGAACAGCAATTTTCAAGTCTTGCCACAGATTCTCAATGTGATTTAGGTCTGGACTGTGACTGGGCCATTCTAACACATGAATATGCTTTGATCTAAACCATTCCATTGTAGCTCTGGCTGTATGTTTCGGGTCGTTGTCCTGCTGGAAGGTGAACCTCCCCCCCAGTCTCAAGTATTTTGCCGACTCTAACAGCTTTTCTTCTAAGATTGTCCTGTATTTGGCTCCATCCATCTTCCCATCAACTCTGACCAACTTCCCTGTCCCTGCTGAAGAAAAGCATCCCCACAACATGAGGCTGCCACCACCATGTTTCACAGTGGGGATGGTGTGTTCAGGGTGCTGTGCAGTGTTAGTTTTCCCCACACATAGCGTTTTGCTTTTAGGCCAAAAAGTTACATTTTGGTCTCATGTGACCAGATCACCTTCTTCCACATGTTTGCTCCCCTCCCCCACATGGCTTCTCACAAACTACAAACAGGAGTTCTTATGACTTTCTTTCTCCAATGTCTTTCTTCTTGTCACTCTTCCATAAAGGGCAGATTTGTGGAGAACACGACTAATAGTTGTCCTGTGGACAGACTCTCCCCCCTGAGCTGTGGATCTCTGCAGCTCCTCCAGAGTTACCATGGACCTCTTGGCTCTTCTCTGATGAATGCTCTCCTTGCCCGGCCCGGTCAGTTTAGGTGGACGGCCATGTCTTGGTAGGTTTGCAGTTGTGCCATACTCTTTCCATTTTCCGATGATGGATTGAACAGAGCTCCGTGAGAAGTTTAAAGCTTGGGAATTTTTTTTATAACCCGACCCTGCTTTATACTTCTCCACAACTTTATCCCTGACCTGTCTGGTGTGTTCCTTGGCCTTCATGATGCTGTTTGTTCACTAAGGTTCTCCAACAAACCTCTGAAGGCTTCACAGAACAGCAGAATTTATACTGAGATTAAATGACACACAGGTGGACTCTATTTACTAAATAGGTGACTTCTGAAGGAAATTGGTTTCACTAGATTTTAGACCAGATTATTCATCCTACGTTATGCAGGATCCATCTATGGAACATGACTCTATCAATTGGACTGGCACTTGAAATCCCTGCAAGGAATTCCAATGGAACTACCAGAATCCCTGCCAGGACTTCCAATGGAACTCGCAGAATCCCTGCCAGGACTTCCAATGGAACGCATACAATCTTGGCCAGGACTTCCAATGGTACTCGTAGAATCCCTGCCAGGACTTCCAATGGAACTCGCAGAATCCCTGCCAGGACTTCCAATGGAACTCGCAGAATCCCTGCCAGGACTTCCAATGGAACTCATACAATCTCTGCCAGTACTGCCAATGGTACTCATAGAATCCCTGCCAGGACTTCCAATAGAACTCATACAATCTCTGCCAGGACTTTCAATGGTATTTTCAGAATCCCTGCCAGGACTTTCAATGGTACTTGTAGAATTTCTTCCAGGATATCCAATGGTACTTGCAGAATCTAAACTTCCAGTGGTACTTGTAGAATCTCTGCCAGTACTTCCAATGGTACTCGTAGAATCCCTGCCAGGACTTCCAATGGAACTCACAGAATCCCTGCCAGGACTTCCAATGGAACTCATACAATCTCTGCCATGACTTCCAAAGGTATTCTCAGAATCCCTGCCAGGACTTCCAATGGCTCTCATAGAATCCCTGCCAGGACTTCCAATGCTACTCTCAGAATCCCTGCCAGCACTTTCAATAGTACTCTCAGAATCCCTGCCAGGACTTCAAAAGGTACTCTCAGAATCCCTGTCAGGACTTTGAATGGTACTTGTAGAATCCCTGCCAGGACTTCCTATGGTGCTCTCAGAATCCCTGCCAGGACTTACTATGGTGCTCTCAGAATCCCTGCCAGGACTTCCTACGGTGCTCTCAAAATCCCTGCCAGGACTGTCAATGGTACTCTCAGAGTCCTTGCCAGGACTTTGAAATGTACATGTAGAATCCTTGCCAGGACTACCTATGTTGCTCTCAGAATCCCTGCCAGGACTTTAAATGGTACTCTCAGAGTCCTTGCCAGGACTTTGAATTGTACTTGTAGAATCCTTGCCAGGACTTTTAATTGTACTTGTAGAATCCTTGCCAGGACTTTCTATGTTACTCTCAGAATCCCTGCCAGGACTTTGAATGGTACTTGTAGAATCCCTGCCAGGACTTCCTATGGTGCTCTCGGAATCCCTGCCAGGACTTTAAATGGTACTCGTAGAATCCCTGCCAGGGCTTCTAATGGTATGGCATCAAAGTAATACGAAGTGAGAGGAATCATTTCTTGTGAAATGTTTCAACAGAAGTAAATATCTCATCGCACCTTTTCCAGATGAAGGTTCATCCACCGCGTAAACGTTCTTTTCTGTACATTTTCCCGTTCAGCTAGAATGAAAAAAAAAAAAGAAGAGCCAATGAGGTCTATGGAAATCCCATCACTACAATCTCATAGAGGTTTAACACTTTCAAGATTTTAAAATTTGCATTTTTCAATAAAATAATCCCACGGTGACCCTATGATGAGGGTCTTTGCTAAAGTTTTTGGGGTGTATTTATAAAAAAAAAAAAAAAAAAATCCCCCACTGTAATATCCACGTCCCCCACTGTAATATCCACGTCATCTCCATTTCCCCCCCCATTTCCTTTATCTATTGCAGAGATGACTTCAGTCTCCCCCACTGTAATATAATCTCCCCCACTGTAATATCCACGTCATCTCCCCCACTGTAATATCCACGTCATCTCCCCCCAGGGCCGTCTTTTCCATTGGGCACGCTGGGCAGTTGCCCGGGGGCCCCACTTGCCTGGGGGGCCCCACCTGCCCAGCGAGCCAAGCATCATCTATGTGTCACCCTCGTTTTTATTGCCTGTGACCCCGCGCTCCGGCCGCCATGTCCAGTCTCAGGCCGGCCCCTGGCGCCCTGTGATTGGACGAAAGGGGTCATGTGCAGCAGGTGGGGCTGGCCTGTCCTCGATCGTGGGAGAGCGGGCTGGCCTTCACTGTGAGCTGTGGCCGATATCTTCGCCTCCTCCTCTCCGGGTCACCGATCATGTCCCCGCTGGGGCAGGCAGGCTGGCAGTGTGACAGGCGGCGCAGAGCAGAGATGAAAGGAAAAACAGGTAAGGGACTCACTCGTGAGTTTTTTTTTTGCTGGCCGGGGGGGGGGGGGGGAGTAGATATGGTCTGGGGAGAGGGAGAAGCCATAATGTATTGTGTGTAGTGTAGTGTAATGTATAGTGTAATGTATTGTGTGTAGTGTAGTGTAGTGTATAGTGTAATGTATTGTGTGTAGTGTAGTGTAATGTATAGTGTAATGTATTGTGTGTAGTATAGTGTAATGTAATGTGTGTAGTGTAGTGTGTGTATAGTGTAATGTATTGTGTGTAGTGTAATGTATTGTGTGTAGTGTAATGTATTGTGTGTAGTGTAATGTATTGTGTGTATTGTGTGTAATGTATTGTGTAGTGTAATGTATTGTGTGTAGTGTAATGTGTGTAGTGTAATGTGTGTAGTGTAATGTGTGTAGTGTAATGTGTGTAGTGTAATGTGTGTAGTGTAATGTGTGTAGTGTGTGTAGTGTAATGTGTGTAGTGTAATGTGTAGTGTAATGTATTGTGTGTAGTGTAATGTATTGTGTGTAGTGTAATGTATTGTGTGTAGTGTAATGTATTGTGTGTAGTGTAATGTAATGTATTGTGTGTAGTGTAACGTATTGTGTAGTGTATTGTGTGTGTGTGTGTGTGTGTGTGTGGTGTATTGGTCTGTGGATAGAGTATGCTGTAGCGGTCAGTATGTAGTGTATTGTGTAGTGGTCTGTGAGAAGTGGATAGTGTAGATTGTGTAGTAGTGGTCAGTATAGAAATCAGTTAGGGTGGTGTGTAGTGGTCAGTGTGTAGTGTACTGGTCAGTATAGGAATCAGGTAGGTTAGCGTTGTGTGGTGTGGTATGTAGTGGTCAGTGGGTAGTGTAGTTTGTGTAGTAGTGGTCAGTATAGGATTCAGGTAGGTCAGTGTGGTATGTAGTGTAGTGGTCAGTGTGGTGTGGTGTGGTGTGTGGTATGTAGTGGGTAGTGTAGTTTGTGTAGTAGTGGTCAGTATAGGATTCAGGTAGGTTAGTGTGTAGTGGTCAGTGTGGTATGTAGTGTAGTGGTCGGTGTGGTTTGTAGTGTAGTGGTCGGTGTGGTTTGTAGTGTAGTGGTCAGTGTGTAGTGTACTGGTCAGTATAGGAATCAGGTAGGTTAGCGTTGTGTGGTGTGGTATGTAGTGGTCAGTGGGTAGTGTAGTTTGTGTAGTAGTGGTCAGTATAGGATTCAGGTAGGTCAGTGTGGTATGTAGTGTAGTGGTCAGTGTGGTGTGTGGTGTGTGGTATGTAGTGGGTAGTGTAGTTTGTGTAGTAGTGGTCAGTATAGGATTCAGGTAGGTTAGTGTAGTGGTCAGTGTGTGTGTGTAGTGGTCAGTGTGGTATGTAGTGTAGTGGTCGGTGTGGTTTGTAGTGTAGTGGTCAGTGTGGTGTAGTGTAGTGGTCGGTGTGGTTTGTAGTGTAGTGGTCAGTGTGGTTTGTAGTGGTCGGTGTGGTTTGTAGTGTAGTGGTCAGTGTGGTTGTAGTGTAGTGGTCAGTGTGGTTTGTAGTGTAGTGGTCAGTGTGGTTTGTAGTGTAGTGGTCGGTGTGGTTTGTAGTGTAGTGGTCAGTGTGGTTTGTAGTGTAGTGGTGTGGTGTGTGGTTTGTAGTGTAGTGGTCGGTGTGGTTTGTAGTGTAGTGGTCGGTGTGGTTTGTAGTGTAGTGGTGTGGTGTGGTTTGTAGTGTAGTGGTCGGTGTGGTTTGTAGTGTAGTGGTCGGTGTGGTTTGTAGTGTAGTGGTCAGTGTGGTTTGTAGTGTAGTGGTCAGTGTGGTGTGTTATGTATTGTGGTGTGTAGTGGTCAGTGTGGTTTGTAGTGTAGTGGTCAGTGTGGTTTGTAGTGTAGTGGTCAGTGTGGTTTGTAGTGTAGTGGTCAGTGTGGTTTGTAGTGTTGTGGTCGGTGTGGTGTGTAGTGTAGTGGTCAGTGTGGTGTGTAGTGGTCAGTGTGGTTTGTAGTGTAGTGGTCAGTGTGGTTTGTAGTGTAGTGGTCAGTGTGGTTTGTAGTGTAGTGGTCAGTGTGGTTTGTAGTGTAGTGGTCAGTGTGGTTTGTAGTGTAGTGGTCAGTGTGGTGTGTAGTGGTCAGTGTGGTGTGTAGTGTAGTGGTCAGTGTGTGGTGTGTAGTGGTCAGTGTGGTTTGTAGTGTAGTGGTCAGTGTGGTTTGTAGTGTAGTGGTCAGTGTGGTGTAGTGTAGTGGTCAGTGTGGTTGGTAGTGTAGTGGTCAGTGTGGTTTGTAGTGTAGTGGTCAGTGGTGTGTAGTGGTCAGTGTGGTGTAGTGTGGTGTGTAGTGGTCAGTGTGGTTTGTAGTGTAGTGGTCAGTGTGGTATGTAGTGTAGTGGTATGTAGTGTGGTCAGTGTGGTGTGTAGTGTAGTGGTCAGTGTGGTGTGGTATGTAGTGTAGTGGTGTGTGTAGTGTAGTGGTCAGTGTGGTATGTAGTGTGTGTGTGTGTAGTGGTCAGTGTGGTATGTAGTGTAGTGGTCAGTGTGGTGTGTGTGTGTGTGTAGTGTAGTGGTCAGTGTGGTGTGGTATGTAGTGTAGTGGTCAGTGTGGTGTGTAGTGTAGTGGTCAGTGTGTGGTGTGTAGTGTGTAGTGTAGTGTGGTCAGTGTGGTGTGGGGTGTGTAGTGTGGTCAGTGTGGTGTGTAGTGTAGTGGTCAGTGTGGTCAGTGTGTGTGGTATGTAGTGTAGTGGTCAGTGTGGTGTGTAGTGTAATGGTCAGTGTGGTGTGTGTATGTAGTGTAGTGTCAGTGTGGTGTGTAGTGGTCGGTGTGGTATGTAGTGTAGTGCACACAGGGGCCCCGGTACACTGTATTGCCGGGGGCCTATAATGCTCTTAAGATGGCCCCGCCATCTCCCCCACTGTAATATCCACGTCATCTCCCCCACTGTAATATCCACGTCATCTCCCCCCCTGTAATATCCACGTCATCTCCCCCACTGTAATATCCACGTCATCTCCCCCCCTGTAATATCCACGCCATCTCCCCCCCTGTAATATCCACGTCATCTCCCCCACTGTAATATCCACGTCATCTCCCCCACTGTAATATCCACGTCATCTCCCCCACTGTAATATCCACGTCATCTCCCCCCCTGTAATATCCACGTCATCTCCCCCCCTGTAATATCCACGTCATCTCCCCCACTGTAATATCCACGTCATCTCCCCCACTGTAATATCCACGTCATCTCCCACTGTAATATCCACGTCATCTCCCCGTCATCTCCCCCACTGTAATATCCACGTCATCTCCCCCACTGTAATATCCACGTCATCTCCCCCCACTGTAATATCCACGTCATCTCCCCCACTGTAATATCCACGTCATCTCCCCCACTGTAATATCCACGTCATCTCCCCACTGTAATATCCACGTCATCTCCCCCCCACTGTAATATCCACGTCATCTCCCCCCCACTGTAATATCCACGTCATCTCCCCCCACTGTAATATCCACGTCATCTCCCCCACTGTAATATCCACGTCATCTCCCCACTGTAATATCCACGTCATCTCCCCCACTGTAATATCCACGTCATCTCCCCACTGTAATATCCACGTCATCTCCCCCACTGTAATATCCACATCATCTCCCCCACTGTAATATCCACGTCATCTCCCCACCTGTAATATCCACGTCATCTCCCCCACTGTAATATCCACGTCATCTCCCCACTGTAATATCCACGTCATCTCCCCCACTGTAATATCCACGTCATCTCCCCACTGTAATATCCACGTCATCTCCCCCACTGTAATATCCACATCATCTCCCCCACTGTAATATCCACATCATCTCCCCCACTGTAATATCCACATCATCTCCCCCACTGTAATATCCACGTCATGTCCCCCCACTGTAATATCCACGTCATCTCCCCACTGTAATATCCACGTCATTTCCCCCACTGTAATATCCACGTCATCTCCCCCCCTGTAATATCCACGTCATCTCCCCCACTGTAATATCCACGCCATCTCCCCCCCTGTAATATCCACATCATCTCCCCCACTGTAATATCCACGTCATCTCCCCCCACTGTAATATCCACGTCATCTCCCCACTGTAATATCCACGTCATTTCCCCCACTGTAATATCCACGTCATCTCCCCCACTGTAATATCCACGTCATCTCCCCACTGTAATATCCACATCATCTCCCCCACTGTAATATCCACACCATCTCCCCCACTGTAATATCCACATCATCTCCCCCACTGTAATATCCACGTCATCTCCCCCACTGTAATATCCACTTCATCTCCCCCCCCTGTAATATCCACGTCATCTCCCCCCACTGTAATATCCACGTCATCTCCCCCACTGTAATATCCACATCATCTCCCCCACTGTAATATCCACGTCATCTCCCCCACTGTAATATCCACGTCATCTCCCGTACTGTAATATCCACGCCATCTCCCCCACTGTAATATCCACGTCATCTCCCCCACTGTAATATCCACGTCATCTCCCCCCACTGTAATATCCACGTCATCTCCCCCCACTGTAATATCCACGCCATCTCCCCCCCTGTAATATCCACGTCATCTCCCCCACTGTAATATCCACGCCATCTCCCCCCCTGTAATATCCACACCATCTCCCCCCCTGTAATATCCACGTCATCTCCCCCACTGTAATATCCACGTCATCTCCCCCACTGTAATATCCACGTCATCTCCCCCACTGTAATATCCACGTCATCTCCCCCCCTGTAATATCCACGTCATCTCCCCCACTGTAATATCCACGTCATCTCCCCCACTGTAATATCCACGTCATCTCCCCCACTGTAATATCCACGTCATCTCCCCCACTGTAATATCCACGTCATCTCCCCCCACTGTAATATCCACGTCATCTCCCCCACTGTAATATCCACATCATCTCCCCCACTGTAATATCCACATCATCTCCCCCACTGTAATATCCACGCCATCTCCCCCCCTGTAATATCCACATCATCTCCCCCACTGTAATATCCACGTCATCTCCCCCCACTGTAATATCCACGTCATCTCCCCCCACTGTAATATCCACGTCATCTCCCCCCACTGTAATATCCACGTCATCTCCCCCACTGTAATATCCACGTCATCTCCCCCACTGTAATATCCACGTCATCTCCCCCACTGTAATATCCACGTCATCTCCCCACTGTAATATCCACGTCATCTCCCCCACTGTAATATCCACGTCATCTCCCCACTGTAATATCCACGTCATCTCCCCCACTGTAATATCCACATCATCTCCCCCACTGTAATATCCACATCATCTCCCCCACTGTAATATCCACGTCATCTCCCCCACTGTAATATCCACGTCATCTCCCCACTGTAATATCCACGTCATCTCCCCCACTGTAATATCCACGTCATCTCCCCACTGTAATATCCACGTCATCTCCCCCACTGTAATATCCACATCATCTCCCCCACTGTAATATCCACATCATCTCCCCCACTGTAATATCCACATCATCTCCCCCACTGTAATATCCACGTCATGTCCCCCACTGTAATATCCACGTCATCTCTCCCCCACTGTAATATCCACGTCATTTCCCCCACTGTAATATCCACGTCATCTCCCCCCCTGTAATATCCACGTCATCTCCCCCACTGTAATATCCACGCCATCTCCCCCCCTGTAATATCCACATCATCTCCCCCACTGTAATATCCACGTCATCTCCCCCCACTGTAATATCCACGTCATCTCCCCACTGTAATATCCACGTCATTTCCCCCACTGTAATATCCACGTCATCTCCCCCACTGTAATATCCTCGTCATCTCCCCACTGTAATATCCACATCATCTCCCCCACTGTAATATCCACACCATCTCCCCCACTGTAATATCCACATCATCTCCCCCACTGTAATATCCACGTCATCTCCCCCACTGTAATATCCACTTCATCTCCCCCCCTGTAATATCCACGTCATCTCCCCCCACTGTAATATCCACGTCATCTCCCCCACTGTAATATCCACATCATCTCCCCCACTGTAATATCCACGTCATCTCCCCTACTGTAATATCCACGTCATCTCCCGTACTGTAATATCCACGTCATCTCCCCCACTGTAATATCCATGTCATCTCCCCCCACTGTAATATCCAAGTCATCTCCCCCACTGTAATATCCACGTCATCTCCCCCACTGTAATATCCACATCATCTCCCCCACTGTAATATCCACGTCATCTCCCCCACTGTAATATCCACGTCATCTCCCCCACTGTAATATCCACGTCATTTCCCCCACTGTAATATTGGCTGAGTATGGCTGGTTTTGACAGGTACCCGCTCCCACTTCTGCACCGAACACCTAGGCCAGTGGTCTCCAAACTGCGGCCCGGGGGCCAGATGTGGCCCTTTTCTTGCTTTTATATGGCCCTTGGGGCACTATTTTCTTCACTGATACCAACAATGGGGCAAAATTTCCTCCACTTACACCAATGAAAGGGGGCACAATTCCTCCCAATTACACCACTAATGGGACACAATTCCTCCCACTGACACAACAATGGGGGCCCAATGACATTTATGATGGGGTGCACTTCCTCCCAATGACACCAAGGATGGAGCCCAATGACATCAATGACTGGGTGAAATTCCTCCCAAAGACACCAACAATGGGGCACAAATCATTTCACTGGCACCAATGATGGGGCACAATTCCTCCCACTGACATCAATGATGGGGTGCACTTCCTCCCAATGACACCGAGGATGGGGCACAATGACATCAATTACTGGGTATTATTTTCTTCCCACTGACGTCGGGATCTTTTCTAACCCCAATGGCCAGTCCGACCCCCCGAAAGTCAGGGAAAATGGCTAATTGGGCCCAATTTGGAGATTTTCACTTAGGGGGTGTACTGACTTTTGTTGCCAGCGGTTTAGACATTAATGGCTGTGTGTTGAGTTGTTTTGAGGGGACGGCAAATTTACACTGTTATACAAGCTGTACACTCACTACTTTACATTGTAGACACGTGTCATTTCTTCAGTGTTGTCACATGAAAAGGTATAAGAAAAGATTTACAAAACATGTGAGGGGTGTACTCACTTTTGATCAGGTAGAGTGGGCGGAGTTCACGCCTTGCAGTTTTTCTTTTTTATCGTTTTTTTTTTAGGCGGAGGTTTAGGAATTTTTGGGGGTTTTCAGTGTATTTTACAAGTGTCAAACAGAGAAAGAACTTGGATATAAAAGAAAAAGGACAACAACAAGGAAATAAAATATCACTGAGAACGTTTCTGATGTCAGACGCGGCCCGTTCCCTATATAAAGATTCGGCGCAGAGCAGTTACATTTAATTACAGGGACGGTTATAGAACACAAGCCCCCCCCCCCCCCCCCGCCCCCCGGGATCTCCTAATAGAATTCTCACGGGTTCCTGTTCTGACCCACGTCACTCACTTCTCAGGGGGAATCAGGGCAGCAACCAATCAGCAGACAGCTAAGGGAAAAGTCCCAGCAAAGTATAACCCAATATAATATAATAATTGTAAGCAATGCATTCTAATCAGAGAATATTAATATTTGTATGAAGAAAATATTCATGTTTAATATCTTCCGGATCATTTTTTTATGTTTTGAGAATAATCCTCAGTGCATCCAGTATTGTGCGGCAATCACCGTTTTATGCGTTAGCTCAGCTTCTATATCTGGGAAAGCTGAAAATATGCAAATTAGATGATGGGTGAAAATAGCGATTATTAGATCTTTTATTTCAGCGTATAAAGCCAAAACATGTTATTTTTATTTTTGGACAAATTCCCCGTGAGAGTTTCCTCGCCATCTGGATCCCATTGGGGGACGTTTCACATCCTGTCCTGTAGAAAAGAACAGAAAATGAAAGGAAGCCCAGCAATACACGGAGGAGGGAGAAGCTAGGACATCCAAAAGACCCCCCCAATGGCCAACCACAAGCTGACATTGGTATATGTAGTGTAGCGGGCGCACTTTAACCACTTTCAGCCCCGGACCAATTGGCAGCCAAAGGACCAATTGCGCGGTCGTGCGACGTGGCTCCCAAACAAAATTGGCGTCCTTTTTTTCCCACAAATAGAGCTTTCTTTTGGTGGTATTTGATCGCCCCTGCGGTTTTTATTTTTGCGCTTTAAACAAAAATAGAGCCACAATTTTGAAATAAGTGCAATATTTTTTGCTTTTTGCTATAATAAATATCCCCAAAAAAATATATAAAAAAACATTTTTTTTCCTCAGTTTAGGCCGATACGTATTCTTCTACATATTTTTGGTAAAAAAAAAAATCGCAATAAGCGATTATTGATTGGTTTGCGCAGAAGTTATAGCGTTTACAAGATAGGGGATAGTTTTATAGCATTTTTATTAATAATTTTTTTTTTTTACTAGTAATGGCGGCGATCAGCGATTTTTATTGTGACTGCGACATTATGGCGGACACATCGGAAATTTTGGACACATTTTTGGGACCATTGTCATTTATACAGCAATCAGTGCTATTTAAATGCATTGATTCCTGTATAAATGACACTGGCAGTGAAAGAGTTAACCACTAGGGGGAGGGGAGGGGTTATGGGCTGTGACGTGTGTGTGTTTTTTTACATTAGGGGGCGGGGCTGACGTCTGACGTCATTGATCGGCTTTCCCGATGACCGGGAACAGCCAATCAATGACAGGCAGAGTAGGAAGCGCGGGGAGAGGTTTGTTTACACAGACCTCTCCCCGTTCTTCAGCTCCGTGACCCGATCGCGGGACACCAGAGGCGATCGGGTCCGCTGGTCCCGTGGCCAGGGTCACGGAGTTCCCGACCGGGTCGCTCGCACGACCCACGACCAGGCAATTAAAGGGCCATGTACCCGTACGTGATTTTGCCTGGCCGTGCCATTCTGCTGACGTATATATGCAGTGGCCGGTCGGGAAGCGGTTAACAAGTGTGCGCTATACGTGAAAATTTCGTTTTTCCCTCAGAACAGTAATAGGGTTCTGAGGGTTAATTGTACAGGTTTGCTTTGGCATCAGTTTGGCTGGGCTGTACTAGGGTTCTGCCTGGTCATGGGTGCAGGGAGGTACCCATGACAGGCCTAGAACCAGGCCTGGTTGGACGTCTTAGGTATCAGTCTTCCCCGGAGCCAATCAGTGGGCGCGTCTGGCCCCCGCTGTGTAGTCTGGGGAGGGGTACTTAAGGTGCTGAAGTCACGTGTTCGGGGTTCAGCCGCAGTCCTGTTTCCTGATACTGGACCGGGGTAGCCCCGCGAGGGGTCCCTGGCCTGGGAGCGCTTGCCATCCCAGCAAACATGGTCAGTTTGAGTAGCCCCATAGACCCGCATGGTTTGGGGCAAGGATCCGTCTGTTCCCGAGTCTCGGAGCCGGTTAGCCCGAGGCTCTCAGTATTGGAGGGGCACCACAGCTCATACAAGTGACCGGGGGAGGACTCTTCGGAGGAGGGCCATTAAGCTGGCATCTCAGTAAGAGCCTGGGAGCTGAGTTGTACGGACACTAAAGAATCCACACTTCCACGTTACTGCCAAGGAGACAGAGGAAGTTCCAGGTACTGTGGGAAAGGTTCCTATTCACCTTTGGTTGCAAGTTTATTCTGTGTCAGACACTTTTTGCAAGGATCACATTGAAGGCTGCCATACCTCTGGCTAGAGGTTTATCCGGCATTGAAGCGCCCAGCCACGAGTGGCTACTCTCTGGGTTTGATTAGAGACATTCTGTGGATGTCAGCAGTTCAAAGTGCCCGAGTTTCTTCACCCGTGCCCTCTATTACCACCTGAGACTGTGTTATGTTGGATGTTACCACTGCAGAATAAAGACCTTAAAAAGGACTTTTATTGTGTCGGCATCTGAAGTTGTTGAGTACTAACCCTGGGAACCCCATGGACATTCACCGACAAGCCAAGCGGAGGTAACCGGTAAGCCCAAAAGTCAAGGCCGCCCCTCTGTGGGTTATGGCCGCTACAGTAGTGTAGAGTGGAATACAAAGACCTGTACACTCGGGAGACAAAACAACCTCCCAACAAATGAATGACCCAACCATTCTTAACCAGGGTTCCTCCAGAGGTGTCCAGGGGTTCCTTGAGTTGGGGCTAATTGACCCCACATCTGAAACAAAACAACCCCCCAACAAACAAATGGCCCAACACAGAAAAGAAAAACCTACAGGTCAAGAGTCTGCAGTCTTTTTACACCAACCATTCTTAACAAGGGTTCCTCCAGTATTTTCCAGGGGTTCATTGAGCTGGGGCTGATTGACCCCACATCTGAGACAAAACAACCTCCCAACAAATGAATGGCCCAACACACGAGGGCAAAACCTACCCAGTAGTCTTCCTACACCAACCATTCATAACACGGGTCCCTCCAGAGGTGTCCAGGATTCCTTGTGTTGTAGCTGATTGACCGCACATCTGAAACAAAACAACCTCCCAACCAACAAATGGCCCAACACACGAGGGCAAACCTACAGGTCAAGACCCAGTAGTCTTTCTACACCAACCATTCCCAACCAGGGTTCCTCCAGAGGTGTCCAGGATTCCTTGAGTTGTGGCTAATTGACCCCACAGCTGAAACAAAACAACCTCCCAACAAACAAATGGCCCAACACAGGAGGGTAAAACCTACAGGTCAAGACCCAGTAGTCTTCCTACACCAACCATTCTTAATAAGGGTTCCTCCAGAGGTGTCCAGGATTCCTTGAGTTGGGGCTAATTGACCCCACGTCTGAAACAAAACAACCTCCCAACAAACAAATGGCCCAACACAGGAGGGTAAAACCTACAGGTCAAGACCCAGTAGTCTTCCTACACCAACCATTCTTAATAAGGGTTCCTCCAGAGGTGTCCAGGATTCCTTGAGTTGGGGCTAATTGACCCCACGTCTGAAACAAAACAACCTCCCAACAAACAAATGGCATAACACAGGAGAGCAAAACCTACAGGTCAAGACCCAGTAGTCTTCCTACACCAACCATTCTTAATAAGGGTTCCTCCAGAGGTGTCCAGGATTCCTTGAGTTGGGGCTAATTGACCCCACGTCTGAAACAAAACAACCTCCCAACAAACAAATGGCCCAACAGAGGAAAGCAAAACCTACAGGTCAAGAGTCAGCAGTCTTTTTACACCAACCATTCTTATCAAGGGTTCCTCCAGAGGTGTCCAGGGATTCCTTGAGTTGGGGCTAATTGACCCCACGTCTGAAACAAAACAACCTCCCAACAAACAAATGGCCCAACAGAGGAAAGCAAAACCTACAGGTCAAGAGTCAGCAGTCTTTTTACACCAACCATTCTTAACAAGGGTTCCTCCAGTAGTTTTCAGGGGTTCCTTGAGTTGGGGCTGATTGACCTCACATCTGAAACAAAACAACCTCCCAGCAAACAAATGGCCCAACACATGAGGGCAAAACCTACCCAGTAGTCTTCCTACACCAACAATTCATAACAAGGGTCCCTCCAGAGGTGTCCAGGGATTCCTTGAGTTGTGGCTAATTGACCCCACATCTGAAACAAAACAACCTCCCAACAAACAAATCGCCCAACAGAGGAAAGCAAAACCTACAGGTCAAGACCCAGTAGTCCTCCTACACCAACCATTCTTAACAAGGGTTCCCCCAGAGGTGTCCAGGGGTTCCTTGTTGTGGCTAATTGACCCCACATCTGAGACAAAACAACCTCCCAACAAATGAATGGCCCAACACAGGAGGGCAAATTCTACAGGACAAGAGTCGGCAGCCTTCCTACACCAATCATTCTCAACTAGGGCCCCTCCAGTGGTGTCCAGGGGTTCCTTGTGCTGTGGCTGATTGACCTCACATCTGAGGGTGCCTGCATAGTTCTAGGGCCAATGTCACTTGGCAGAGCCAATGCATGGCACCAATAATCTTTTTTTTTTCTACCTGTAGGAGTGTCACTTTGACCCACATGGTAAGGGTTGCATTCTTACCACTAATGACCAATATAAGGGGCATTTTTCCCTCTGATTCCCAATAAATTGATGTTAACAGGGGGTTTCCCCAGACGCAATAAATACTGAAAGGGTTCCTTTTCCTAAAAAGGTTGTTGGTGGCAGGCGGGCCGGTCTGAGTATTTCTGGGATTTTCACACACAACCATCTCTCGGGTTTACAGAGAATGGTGGGAAGAAGAGAAAATATCCAGTGAGCGGCAGTTGTGTGGAGGAATATGTAGAATAATAAAGGGGGACCGAATAAATAGGGTCCAACCCGCTACTAGCAAGGGGGGTTGAATAAAGGGGGTACAACCCACTACTAGCAAGGTGGGCCTTTTATAAAGGGTGCCCAACCCGCTATTAGCAAGGGGGGCCTAATAAAGGGGGTCCAACCCGCTACTAGCAAGGGGGACCGAATAAAGGAGGTCCAACCCGCTACCAGCAAGAGGGACCGAAATAAGGTGGGTCCAACCCGCTACTAGAAAGGGGGACCTAATAAAGGGGGACCGAATAAAGGGGGTCCAACCCACTACTAGCAAGGGGGGCTGAATAAAGGGGGTCCAACCCACTACTAGCAAGGGGGGCTGAATAAAGGGGGTCCAACCTGCTACTGGCAAGGGGGACCTAATAAAGAGGGTCCAACCCGCTACTAGCAAGGTGGACCTAATAAAGGGGGTCCAACCCACTACTAGCAAGGGGGACCTAATAAAGGGGGTATAACCCGCTACTAGCAAGGGGGACCTAATAAAGGGGGTCCAACCCGCTACTAGCAAGGTGGACCTAATAAAGAGGGTCCAACCCGCTACTAGCAAGGGGGACCTAATAAAGGGGGTCCAACCGGCTACTAGCAAGGGGGACCTATCAAAGGGGGTCCAACCCGCTACTAGCAAGGGGGGACCTAATAAAGGGGGGTCCAACCCGTTACTAGCAAGGGGGACCTAATAAGGGGGGTCCAACCCGCTACTAGCAAGGGGGGCCAAATAAAAGGGGGTCCAAACCGCTACTAGCAAGGGGGGCCGAATAAAAGGGGTCCAACCCACTAATAGAAAGGTATACCTAATAAAGGGGATCCAAACCACTACTAGCAAGGGGGACCGAATAAAGGGGGCAGGGCTCGACAATCCCCAGGCGCCAGGGCGCCATGGCGACTAGAATTAGTGACCTGGCGCCCGGGGCAGCCCATCTGGGGTATCCTGTCTCGGTGTGGACCCCCCCCTCCTCGGCCCGCGATTGCGTCGGGCCGCGCTGGCCGGTAATCGAGGCCGCGGCTTTGCGGCCTTCTGCAAGCCTATGCTTCCTTATAAGATCTTGGCGCCATCTAGTGGTGGCCGTTGGTATGACATCCAGCAATGCTAATGGAGCCCTGCCTGCTGCCTCCATTTAAACAGGCGAATAGAACCAAAATACACACACATTTATTTTTTATATATATATATATATATATATATATATATATATATATATATATATATATATATATATATATATATATATATATATATATATATATATATATATATATATATATATATATAATGTTTATTATGTGTATGTATGCTTTGGTTGTAGTCGTCTGTGTACATTTTAAGATAGTTTTTTTCAATATAAAAATTAACCATTGTCGGTCGTTATTGATCGGCTTTTTTTCTCCTCGTGCTGTCAGGGCGAGGAAAAAAAAAATAGCCGATTACCGGCTGTGTTGACATCACGTTACCAGCTGTCATTGGCTGACAGCTGATCACGTGGTAAGGGGTCGGGATCGACCCCTTACTCGGATCGGTGATCCAGCGAGTCTCAGACTCGCTGATCACAAAACAGGGGGCGCGCAGGCCGCTCGTACAGGGGACAACATCATAGGACGTGGTCCCGGCAAAGCAGAACGACGGCTACAGCGCGGATCTCAAGCAGTTAAAAAAAAAAACTGGCTCCTAACTTTTTTAGCTGGCTCCTACATTCCAAGCAAATTTGTCAAGCCCTGAAAGGGGGTTCAACCCGCTACTAGCAAGGGGGATCGAATAAAGGGGGTCCAACCCGCTACTAGCAAGGGGGACCTAATAAAGGGGGTCCAACCCGCTACTAGCAAGGGGGACCTAATAAGGGGGGTCCAACCCGCTACTAGCAAGGGGGGCCTAATAAAGGGGGGGTCCAACCCGCTACTAGCAAGGGGGACCTAATAAGGGAGTCCAACCCGCTACTAGCAAGGGGGGCCTAATAAGGGGGGTCCAACCCGCTACTAGCAAGGGGGACCTAATAAAGGGGGTCCAACCCACTACTAGCAAGGGGGACCTAATAAAGGGGGTCCAACCCGTAACTAGTAGGGGGGCCAACCCGCTACTAGCAAGGGGGACCTGATAAAGGGGATCCAACCCGCTACTAGCAAGGAGGACCTAATAAAGGGGGTCCAACCCGCTACTAGCAAGGGGGACCAACCCGCTACTAGCAAGGGGGACCTAATAAAGGGGATCCAACCCGCTACTAGCAAGGAGGACCTAATAAAGGGGTCCAACCCGCTACTAGCAAGGAGGACCTAATAAAGGGGTCCAACCCGCTACTAGCAAGGGGGGCCTAATAAAGGGGGTCCAACCCGCTACTAGAAAGGGGGACCTAATAAAGTGGTCGGTGTGTGTATATATTCCATATCAGTGGGATGCCTCTAGAAGCTGGAGATCACTGTAGTTGATACCACTACTACACCGCTACTACACCGCTACTACACCGCTACTACAGTGATCTTCCAGGTGCGGTGCTCAGTCACTGCCCAGCTGCGTTGTGAACACAGACGGTCGGCTGCTTGGGACGGGCACCACTCAGGGAATGCATTGCATTTTCTCAATGGATGTAAAGCATTCTCTGATTGGATAAGCCGGGAAGGCGGGGTGATGATGTCACACTCGCCACCTTTCCCGGTCGGAAAACACTCTGCAGTCATCAATAACATAAACAGCGCGTGCGGAAAAAAAAGTGTTTTGCCAACAAATGTTATGCTGGGATGTGACCTGAGGAGGTATTACAACACAAGGTGACTATTATAAGACACAAGAAAAGGCGTTTCCCGGACAGGTAATCAATCAGAGACAATTCACTACAATGGCACTTCCTGTACATCTCCATAAGGAAACACAACTCAGATCTTCATCACCTTCATTTATATCAAAACTCCAGCCAAAAATAGAATAAATCTGAATCGATCATTCAAATTGAAAAGCAGTTCTTACTGCAATATTCCCCTTCAGTCCAGAGCAGCCCACCGCAGTGTTTCTTTTTCACCACTAGATGTCCCCAGTCTCTACTTCCCTAGAGACCAGGCTGATCAAAGACCGTCCCCCCCAGCTTGTGGCCGGCCAGCGAAAGGAGAAGCAGCACAATGATGAGCTCATCTCTCTGTCGCTCTGCTCTCCCCTCCTATCAACGTGCTCCTCAAACTGTTGGGCTCACTGAGAGCTCACGATCAGCTGTATATTTAGCATTAAAGTGTTACTAAACCCAGGAGCCTGCATTCACTATATCTGGTCTCCCACAGAACATGAAAATTGCAATTATTTTAGTAAATATAAACTGCTAAATACCTTTTCTCACCAGCTGTATATATATATACACTATATTTCCAAAAGTATTGGGACACATGCCTTTACACGCACATGAACTTTAATGGCCTCCCAGTCTCAGTCCGGAGGGTTCAATACTGAGTTGGCCCCGCCCTTTGCAGATATAACAGATTCAACTCTTCTGGGAAGGCCGTCCACAAGGTTTAGGAGGGTGTCTATGGGAATGTTTGACCATTCTTCCAGAAGGCACTGATGTTGGACGAGAAGGCCTGGCTCACAGTCTGCGCTCTAATTTGTCCCACAGGTGTTCTATCAGGTTGAGGTCAGGACTCTGTGCAGGCCAGTCAAGTTCCTCCACCCCAAACTCGCTCATCCATGTCTTTATGGACCTTGCTTTGTACACTGGTGCGCAGTCATGTTGGAACAGGAAGGGGCCGTCCCCGAACTGTTCCCACAAAGTTGGGAGCATGAAATGGCCCAAAATGTCTTGGTATGCTGACACCTTAAAAGTTCCCTTCACTGGAACTAAGGGGCCAAACCCAACCCCTGAAAAACAACCCCCCACCATAATCCCCCCTCCACCAAATGATTTGGACCAGTGCACAAAGCAAGGTCCATAAAGACATGGATGAACGAGTTTTGGGGTGGAGGAACTTGTCTGGCCTGCACAGAGTCCTGACCTCAACCCGACAGAACAACTTTAGGATGAGTTAGAGCAGAGACTGCAAGCCAGGCCTTCTTGTCCAACATCAGTGCCTGACCTCAGAAATGCTCTTCTGGAAGAATGGTCAAACATTCCCATAGACACCCTCCTAAACCTTGTGGACGGCCTTCCCAGAAGAGGTGAAGCTGTTATAGCTGCAAAGGGCGGGGCCAACTCAATATTGAACCCTCCGGACTAAGACTGGGATGCCATTAAAGTTCATGTGTGTGAATGAATGAATGATTTGTATAGCGCTACAATGCGAACTGAATCGCCTCAAGGCTGAGGCTATGTGTAAAGACGGGCGTCCCAATACTTTTGGAAATATAGTGAATAAACTAAATAACAGGCTGACAGCGGCCCCTCGATCTTTATAAACAAATGACTGATCCAGAGGGGAGTTATGTTTTTCATTTTTCTTCGAAGTTTCCCCTTTGATCGCGGGTCGGTTTGTATACGTCAAGGCACTGAGGCCTGAGAAATGCTTTCATCGAGGACCCTGATTCATTGTGACGTTATGTGACACAAACAATGGCGGCCTTCACACAAACCACGCTGAGATGTCTTCAATTACCGAGAGCTGTGACGCGGCAGAACGGCGCTGACCTTGCCTAAACCAACAACGCGTTTCGTCTGATGGACTGTTTGCATTCCCCGGTGGGTGAAGCTCGTCTGATGCTTTGCAGGTTGTCAGTTTGCCCTCCATAAAAGGTGTCAGCCCTCCTCAACCATGAAATGATTTTTATTGGGAGGGGTGGGCGACTGAGCTGGGAGGTATGGAATGCACAAATTGCTGACATGCGCGTGCGCTTGCCGCTTTGTATATATCATCAGCGCGGGGGGGGGGGGGGGGAATGATATTGAAGAGGACTCCAGGCCGGCAGCAACGTCTGGACCTCAACTTTACCCTTAACCAATCCCCAGCCCCCTAGTGGTAGAATGTTTAGTGTTATGGAGATAAGTTTTACAAAAGTAGAGCAAATAAACGTATTTATTGGCGTATAACACCCCCTGAAAATCGGGGTGCAAATAGTGTGTGCGTGTTATACGCCGATACTGCTATTTGGAGGGGGGGAGCCGTCAGGATTACATACAGCGAGAATCTCCTGTTTACTCAGCAGCCTCTGTAATTGGAAGTCCCGTCCTCTGGGCCGGCATTGGACCAGTGTTCTGTCCATCATAGAAGCCGGTCCAGGAGGCGGGACTTTGTATTAAAGAGGCCGCCGAGTAAACAGGAGATTCTCGCTGTATGTAATCTGACGGCGCTCGTCCCGCCGCCCCTCCCTGTCCCCTCCAAGGCTGCAGTAATCTGAGGTGAGGCTGCAGATGGGCACTGTTTAAGCTGCATTGATGGGCAATTGTGAGGCTGCAGATGGGCACTGATCAAGCTGCATTGTTGGGCAATTGTGAAGCTGCAGATGGGCATTGATCAAGCTGCATTGATGGACATTGATCAAGCTGCATTGACGGGCAATTGTGAAGCTGCAGATGGGCATTGATCAGGCTGCATTGTTGGGCAATTGTGAAGCTGCAGATGGGCATTGATCAAGCTGCATTGATGGCATTGATCAAGCTGCATTGACGGGCAATTGTGAAGCTGCAGATGGGCACTGATCAGGCTGCATTGTTGGGCAATTGTAAAGCTGCAGATGGGCATTGATCAAGCTGCATTGATGGGCAATTGTGAGGCTGCAGATGGGCATTGATCAAGCTGCATTGATGGGCAATTGTGAGGCTGCAGATGGGCACTGCTCAAGCTGCATTGATGGCAATTGTGAAGCTGTAGATGGGCACTGATCAAGCTGCATTGATGGGCAATTGTGAGGCTGCAGATGGGCATTGATCAAGCTGCATTGATGGGCAATTGTGAGGCTGTAGATGGGCACTGATCAGGCTGCATTGTTGGGCAATTGTGAGGCTGCAGATGGGCATTGATCAAGCTGCATTGATGGGCAATTGTGAGGCTGCAGATGGGCATTGATCAAGCTGCATTGATGGGCAACTCTGAGGCTGTAGATGGGCACTGATCAGGCTGCATTGTTGGGCAATTGTGAGGCTGCAGATGGGCAATTGTGAGGTTGTAGATGGGGAAGAATAGTACCCCATCATTGGCGTCAGTGGGAAGAATGGTGCCCCAAAGTTGGTGTTAGTGGAAAGAATAGTGCCCCAAAGTTGGTGTTAGTGGGAGGAAAAGTGTCTCGTACCAGTGGGAGGAACAGTGCCCCAATGGCCGGATAAAGGCAAGCAAAGGGCCCCCAGGCCGCAGTTTGGAGACCACTGGAATAAAGGAAGGGAAAGCAAGAAAGGAAAAGGAGGAAAGGGCCGAGAACTATACAAAATAAAGAAATAAGGGGCAAGGAAAGAATGGAGGTAGGAAAGGAAAGATGGAAAGGAAGAAAGGGCCAGGAACTATAGAAAAGGATGGACAAAGGAAGAAAGATAGAAGGAAGGACAGAATGGCAGGACAAGGAAGAAAGGGAGGAGCCTAATATCGCCATACACCATCAATATTGGACATAGAAGCATTTTGTCCAAATCTACCACTTCCAGTAATCCGCACTCCACCTGGAATCCGTCTCTCTCTGTGGGTTCCCAGATTCCAGCCCATTAAACGACGGCAATATTAGTAACATTAACTTCTTACAAATGTCTTTCCATTTCATGGGCAGAGTATTAGCCGTCTACAGGGAATCTCACGCTGTAACATTTTAATGTTGGACTCGTTCCGGAGCACATGGCACACATGCGAAGCCTACATCTGGAGATGGCAGTAAACTTTATGGCCAGAGAGCCCCTCATAAACGTCCACTGTGTACACAGACGACAATGCTTTAAGTGCCCTCCAGTGCCAGCCCGGGTCCGGGGGCCCACACACACGCTTGTTTCTGGTTCCAATAAATGGTACGTCTTATGCAAGGAAAGGTGCCGTACTCAACGCAGACAGCCAAGGACTGGCTGGGCAGAGCAGTGTTTATCATGGCCCTGGATGGCTGGGATATTATTTCAGCACAAAGTGGCACCTTGGAATTCTATCAATCCCTGTAACCCGGCACTGCGTAAAAAAAAAAAAAAAAAAAAAAAACAGGCCCCACCGCCAAAAAAACTTTTACGGCAATGAAGTTTTCCTTTCCTGAGGAGCGTCAATCACCGCGGCACCCTCCAGTAATAATTTCTTTTTAAAACATTTTTTTTTTTTTTTAATGAATTCCTGAGCAGCGCTGCCAAAAAGTAGCACTTTTCATACTCCTATTAGTCGGGTTCGAAAAAGGAAATGGCTCTAAGTAAAAAAAAAGAGGGCCCTGCCAAGCCTGCACCTTCTGCAACCAAAGGATTAGCACTTTCTGCTATTCTTCGGCTAAATTCTCAGTCTTCAGAGCATTGATGTCATAACAGGTACCTGCGCCCATGTGAAAGGGGCATTAAGAAAAAAAAATAAGCTGTGCTTAACCGCTTCAGCCTGATCCCACTGCCGATGCCCGATCCCAATGCTGATGTCCGATCCTGCTGCCGATACCCGATCCCGCTGCCGATGCCCGATCCCGCTGCCGATACCCGATCCCGCTGCCGATACCCGATCCCAGTGCCGATGCCCAATCCCACTGCCGATGCCCGATCCCATTGCCGATGCCCAATCCCGCTGCCGATACCCGATCCCAGTGCCGATGCCCAATCCCACTGCCGATGCCCGATCCCACTGCCGATGCCCGATCCCACTGCTGATACCCGATCCCGCTGCCGATGCCCGATCCCGCTGCCGATACCCGATCCCGCTGCTGATGCCCGATCCCGCGGCCGATACCCGATCCCAGTGCCGATGCCCAATCCCACTGCCGATGCCCGATCCCACTGCCGATGCCCAATCCAACTGCTGATGCCCGATCCCTTTGCCGATACACGATCCAACTGCTGATGCCCGATCCCATTGCCGATGCCCAATCCCGCTGCCAATACCCGATCCCAGTGCCGATGCCCAATCCCACTGCCGATGCCCGATCCCACTGCCGATGCCCGATCCCACTGCCGATGCCCGATCCCACTGCCGATGCCCAATCCCACTGCCGATGCCCGATCCCACTGCCGATGCCCAATCCAACTGCTGATGCCCGATCCCTTTGCCGATACACGATCCAACTGCTGATGCCCGATCCCAGTGCCGATGCCCAATCCCACTGCCGATGCCCGATCCCACTGCCGATACCCGATCCCACTGCCAATGCACGATCCAACTGCTGATGCCCGATCCCATTGCCGATACCCGATCCCGCTGCCGATGCCCGATCCCGCTGCCGATACCCGATCCCGCTGCCGATACCCGATCCCAGTGCCGATGCCCAATCCCACTGCCGATGCCCGATCCCATTGCCGATGCCCAATCCCGCTGCCGATACCCGATCCCAGTGCCGATGCCCGATCCCACTGCCAATGCACGATCCAACTGCTGATGCCCGATCCCGCTGCCGATACCCGATCCCGCTGCCGATGCCCGATCCCGCTGCCGATACCCGATCCCGCTGCCGATACCCGATCCCAGTGCCGATGCCCAATCCCACTGCCGATGCCCGATCCCATTGCCGATGCCCAATCCCGCTGCCGATACCCGATCCCAGTGCCGATGCCCAATCCCACTGCCGATGCCCGATCCCACTGCCGATGCCCAATCCCGCTGCTGATACCCGATCCCGCTGCCGATGCCCGATCCCGCTGCCGATACCCGATCCCGCTGCTGATGCCCGATCCCGCGGCCGATACCCGATCCCAGTGCCGATGCCCAATCCCACTGCCGATGCCCGATCCCACTGCCGATGCCCAATCCAACTGCTGATGCCCGAACCCTTTGCCGATACACGATCCAACTGCTGATGCCCGATCCCATTGCCGATGCCCAATCCCGCTGCCAATACCCGATCCCAGTGCCGATGCCCAATCCCACTGCCGATGCCCGATCCCACTGCCGATGCCCGATCCCACTGCCGATGCCCGATCCCACTGCCGATGCCCAATCCCACTGCTGATGCCCGATCCCACTGCCGATGCCCGATCCCACTGCCGATGCCCAATCCAACTGCTGATGCCCGATCCCTTTGCCGATACACGATCCAACTGCTGATGCCCGATCCCAGTGCCGATGCCCAATCCCACTGCCGATGCCCGATCCCACTGCCGATACCCGATCCCACTGCCAATGCACGATCCAACTGCTGATGCCCGATCCCATTGCCGATACCCGATCCAACTGCCAATGCCCGATCCCACTGCCAATACCAGTGCCCGATCCCACTGCCAATACCCGATACCACTGCCCGATCCCACTACCTATGCCCGCTTCCCGATCCAAAAATTAAAGGGACAGTGTAAAAAAATAAATAAAATGTAAATGCCCCATCCCTCCGTGCTCGCGTGCAGAAGCGAGCGCATATGTAAGTCACGCCCGCATATGTAAACGGTGTTCACACCACACATGTGAGGCATCGCCACAAATGTTAGAGCGAGAGCAATAATTCCACCACTATTCCTCCTCTGTAACTCTAAACTGGTAACCTCTCAGTCTTCAGAGCATTGATGTCATAACAGGTACCTGCGCCCATGTGAAAGGGGCATCAAGAAAAAAAAAAATAATAAGCTGTGCTTAACCGCTTCTGCCCCCAGAAGATTTTGCCCCCTTCCTGACCAGGGCACTTTTATCGATTCGGCACTGCGTCGCTTTAACTGACAATTGCGCGGTCGCACGACGTTGTGATAGACAGAATGCATCCCAGCATTGGACCCGCGTTCTGTCTATCACAGGCACGGGGTCAGGAGGAGGCGGGGCTGTTTGTGACGGCGAGCAGAGCGGAGGCCATTTCAATGTAAGCTGTAACAGCGTGCTATACCGCTCTGCGATCCCGCGGCTATCCTCTTCCTCCTGTCATGACCCGGGCGCCAATGGGGGCACAATGAGTCTGCAATGGGGGCACAATAAGTTTGCAATGGGGGCACAATGAATCTGCAATGGGGGCACAATGAATCTGCAATGGGGGCACAGTGAGTCGGCAATGGGGGCACAGTAAGTCTGCAATGGGGGCACAGTAAGTCTGCAATGGGGACAAAATGAGGGGGCTGCCGATACCTGATCCCACTGCCGATGCCCGATCCCGCTGCCGATACCCAATCCCACTGACGATACCCGATCCCAGTGCCGATACCCAATCCCAGTGCCGATGCCTGATCCCACTGCCGATGCCGATCCCACTGCCGATACCCCATCCCAGTGCCGATACCCCATCCCAGTGCCGATGCCTGATCCCACTGCCGATGCCTGATCCCGCTGCCGATGCCCAATCCCACTGCCGATACCCGATCCCAGTGCCGATACCCCATCCCAGTGCCGATGCCTGATCCCACTGCCGATGCCTGATCCCGCTGCCGATGCCCGATCCCACTGCCGATACCCGATCCCAGTGCCGATACCCCATCCCAGTGCCGATGCCTGATCCCACTGCCGATGCCTGATCCCGCTGCCGATACCCGATTCCGCTGCCGATACCCGATCCCGCTGCCGATACCCGATCCCAGTGCCGATGCCCAATCCCACTGCCGATGCCCGATCCCACTGCCGATGCCCGATCCCACTGCCGATGCCCGATCCCACTGCTGATGCCCGATCCCATTGCCGATACCCGATCCCATTGCCGATACCCGATCCCATTGCCGATACCCGATCCCACTGCTGATGCCCGATCCCATTGCCGATACCCGATCCCATTGCCGATACCCGATCCCACTGCTGATGCCCGATCCCATTGCCGATACCCGATCCCATTGCCGATACCATTGCCGATACCCGATCCCACTGCCAATGCCCGATTCCACTACCTATGCCCGCTTCCCGATCCAAAAATTAAAGGGACAGTGTAAAAATAAAAATAAATAATAAAAAAAAAATGTAAATGCCCCATCCCTCCGTGCTCGCGCGCAGAAGCGAGCGCATATGTAAGTCACGCCCGCATATGTAAACGGTGTTCACACCACACATGTGAGGCATCGCCACAAATGTTAGAGCGAGAGCAATAATTCCACCACTATTCCTCCTCTGTAACTCTAAACTGGTAACCTGTAAAAAAAACGTAAAAGCGTCGCCTATGGAGATTTTTAAGTACCGGAGTCTGACGCCATTCCGTGGGCATATGCAATTTTAAAGTGTGACAAGTTGAGTGTCCATTTACTCGTTGTAACATCATCTTTTATATTTAACTGAAAAAATTGAGTATTGTATTGTGTTTGTCTGCAATAAAATTCACTAAAAGTGTATCTTTTCCCCCAGAAATGCGTTTGAAAAACCACAGCACAAATACCGAATGACATAAGAGATTGCAATGACCGTCATTTTATTCTCTAGGGTCTTTGCTAAAAAAAATATATATATATAATGTTTGGGGGTTCTAAGTAATTTTCGAGCAAAAAATATGTAGATTTTTTTACATGTATGTGAGAAGTGTCAGAACTGGCCCAGTTGGCAAGTGGCCCTGGCTGGCGAGTGGGTTTAGCACCCTATGCGGTTATACCTATCTGAGCCAGTAGAGTGCGCTTTTCTGTAACGATAGGAGGAGGGATTGGGATTTTTAAGGTGCAAATTGAATGGAAAATGGTATCAAATAATGTATAAGAAATTTTAAATTTTTAAAGAACAAAAATAAAAAATTGTTCTTTAAACAATTACAGATCAACAAGATTTTATGGATACAGAACTATAAGATGGAGTTCCCAACAAGAGACCAAGAAGGCTTGTACCTCTAGTTGGACAGCATCCCCTGAAGAAGCCAGATATATGGGTGAAACATGCTGGGAACTCCATCTTATAGTATCCATAAAATCTTGTTAATCTGCACTTGCCAATTGTTGTGTTTTAACAATTTTTTTTATTTTTGTTCTTTAAAAATTTAAAAATGTCTTATACATTATTTGATACCATTTTCAATTCTATTTGCACCTTAACCACTTCAACCCCGCCCACTGTCATATGACGTCCACAAGGTGGATCTCCCATCCTGAGTGGACGTCATATGACATCCTCCCATTCCCGGCCGTCTAGGGGGGCGCGCCGCCCGAGGTGTTGCTCGGGACCCGGTGCGCGTGCCCGGCGGCCGCGATGTCCGCCGGGCACCCGCGATTTCCCGGGAATACAGCAGGACCGTGGAGCTGTGTGTGTAAACACACAGATCCACGTCCTGAATGAATGAATGAATGAATTATTTGTATAGCGCTACAACTGCGAACTGAATCGCCTCCTGTCAGTGGACGGTGGATGGTGTGTTCACCACCGATCGGTCTCCTCCCCCTGTGAGTCCCCTCCCCCCCACAGTTAGAATCACTACCATAGGGAACATACATTAACCCCTGCAGCGCCCCCTAGTGTTAACCCCTTCCCTGACAGTCACATTTACACAGTAATCAGTGCAATTTTATAGCAACGATCGCTGTGTAAATGTGAATGGTCCCAAAAATGTGTCAAAAGTGTCCGCCACAATGTCGCAGTCACGAAAAAAAAAATACGCAGATCGCCGCCATTACTAGTAAAAAATTAATTTTAAAAAAATGCAATAAATCTATACCCTAAATTGTAGACGCTGTAACTTTTGCGCAAACCAATCAATATACGCTTATTGCGATTTTTTTTTTTAACCAAAAATATGTAGAAGAATACGTATCGGTCTGAACTGAGGGAAAAATTCGTTTTTGTTTTTTTTTAAAAAAATGGGATATTTATTATAACAAAAAGTAAAAAATATTGTGTTTTTTTTTCAAAATTGTCGCTCTTCTTTTGTTTAATGCGCAAAAAATAAAAACCGCAGAGGCGATCAAATACCACCAAAAGAAAGCTCTATTTGTGGGAAAAAAAGGACGTCAATTTTGTTTGGGTGCCACATCGCACGACCGCGCAATTGTCAGTTAAAGCGACGCATCGGCGAATCGCAAAAAGTGCTCTGGTAAGGAAGGGGGTAAAATCCTCCGGGGGCTGAAGTGGTTAAAAATCCCAATCCCTCCTCCTATATCTAACTCATGTGGTGCTATTATCAAGTTGATTCGCCCGTGATCACATGATTCCTCTTTTCTGTAAAGCTGAACTCGTTTTATTGCGTTTTATTGCTGCATCGATCGATCGCTGCCCATGTCAAGAGCCACTTTCCAGGCAGCACAATCCACCGTCATTCATGGAACCAGCTGTGGTGACCTCAAAGGCCATAATGACGTGTCTTTGTGTAGGACGCGGTGCCAACCGGCAACGCGCTCCTTGTTGAGGGTTGGCGCTGCGAGAGACAGGACTGGGTACTGTACAGAAATCCATTGTCTCGTTTTCGTGTTTTCATAAAAACAAACTCAATAAACTGTTACATCAGAACCGGACTGGTGTCAGTCAATATGTATTCACAACAAGAGTTCAGACGAGACTCAACACCGGCCGAAGGGCTTCCAGAACATTCTATTCTACAACTGGGGGGGAGGAGGACTGAGAAAACTTTAAAAATCTGAACTCCAACCTCAGGACTCAATGGAGGGCAGATCACTGATGCCTCATTAACCGCTGCAGCCCCGGGCGATTTTACCCCCCTTCCTTACCAGAGCACTTTTTTGCGATTCGGCGCTGCGTCGCTTTAACTGACAATTGCGCGGTCGTGCGACGTGGCTCCCAAACAAAAATCGACGTCCTTTTTTTCCCCCACAAATAGAGCTTTTCTTTTGGTGGTATGGTGGTATCGCCCCTGCTGTTTTTTTTTTTTGCGCCATAAACAAAAATAGAGCGACAATTTTGAAAAATTTTTTTGCTTTTTGCTATAATAAATATCCTCAAAAAATATATATAAAAAAACATTTTTTTCCTCAGTTTAGGCCGATACGTATTCTTCTACATATTTTTGGTAAAAAAAAACGCGATTATTGATTGGTTTGCGCAAAAGTTATAGCGTTTACAAAATACGGTATAGTTTTATAGCATTTTTATTAATATCTTTTTTTTTACTAGTAATGGCGGCGATCAGCGATTGTTATTGTGACTGCGACATTATGGCGGACACATCGGACATTTTTGACACATTTTTGGGACCATTGTCATTTATACAGAAATCAGTGCTATTTAAATGCATTGATTCCTGTATAAATGACACTGGCAGGGTTATGGTCTGTGACGTGTGTTTTTTTTTTTACATTAGGGGGCGTGGCTGTACGTCTGACGTCATTGATAGGCTTTCCCGATGACCGGGAACAGCCGATTAGTGACAGGCAGTGTAGGAAGCCGATCTCGGGACCCGATCGTGGGACACCAGCGGTGATCGGGTCCACTGGTCCCGCGGCCGTGGTCACGGAGCTCCCGACCGGGTCGCGAGCGTGCCGCCGGTGGCGCGCCCGCGACCCCACGGCTAGGTAATTAAAGGGGACGTATATATACGTGCTTTTTGCCTAGCCGTGCCATTCTGCCGACGTATATTACAGGAGGCGGTCGGGAAGCGGTTAATCTGCATATTAACAAATTAGTCGAAATTCATAAAAAAACGAATTCGGAACAAAGCAAATTGCACATGTCTATCACATAGGGGACTTTTGTTATGTTTTGATCAATTAACTTCCCCTCAAACCTTAGGGGGGGGGGGGGGCAGAGTGTGGCCAGTGGGAATAGAAAATGCCATAGTCTTGGTGTTCAGTGGGGGTAAAAAAAAATATATATATTGCCTCCCATAATTCCTGTCAGTGGGAGAATTTGTTCCCCACATCTGGTGTCAGTGAGAGGAATAGTACCCAACTGTTGGTGTCAGTGGGAGGAATAGTACCAAATTGTTGGTGTCAGTAGAAGGAATAGTCTCCCGTCTTTGGTGTCAGTGAGAGGAATAGTACCCATTTGTTGGTGTCAGTGAGAGGAATAGTACCCATTTGTTGGTGTCAGTGAGAGGAATAGTACCCAATTGTTGGTGTCAGTGAGAGGAATAGTACCCAATTGTTGGTGTCAGTGAGAGGAATAGTACCCAATTGTTGGTGTCAGTGGGAGGAATAGTACCCATTTGTTGGTGTCAGTGAGAGGAATAGTACCCAATTGTTGGTGTCAGTGAGAGGAATAGTACCCAATTGTTGGTGTCATTGGGAGGAATAGTACACAACTGTTGGTGTCAGTAAGAAGAATAGTACACAATTGTTGGTGTCAGTCAGAGGAATAGTACCCAATTGTTGGTGTCAGTCAGAGGAATAGTACCCAATTGTTGGTGTCAGTCAGAGGAATAGTACCCAATTGTTGGTGTCAGTCAGAGGAATAGTACCCAATTGTTGGTGTCAGTGAGAGGAATATACCCAATTGGTGTCATTTGGGAGGAATAGTACCCAACTGTTGGTGTCAGTGAGAGAAATAGTACCCAATTGTTGGTGTCAGTGGGAGGAATAGTACCCAATTGTTGGTTTCAGTGGGAGGAATAGTCTCCTGTCTTTGGTGTCAGTGAAGGGAATAGTGCCTCGTATCAGTGGAGTAGTGCCTCAAATGGCCAGAAAAGCAAGCAAAGGTCCACTTTTGACCCACAGGCCGCAGTTTGGAGACCCCTGTTCTATAGGATTAAAAATAAAGTTTAGTGAAAAAAAGTGAAAAAAGTTGCACCCAAGGACTTAGAAAGGCTTGAGAATGGAGCTCAAAACGCGTAGCCATCACTTCCGGTCCAGCCGTGCTCTCCACGGAGATCCCTGGCGTCCCGGTCCGGAGTCTGCTTCCCGGTTTTATTTTCCACCTGGCCAGCAGCAGTGAGGCTTGTTTCCTGGAATGGAGTGATCTGCCTTCCATCCACATGAGATCTGTCCCAGGATGTGCTTATGACAGGCGCCATATTTTGCTACCTGAGTTGTTTATTGTCTTTGTGTAACTAAAGTCTTTCTGATGCTACACTTAGGTGGGCGCCCTCTGGTGGTCCCTTCTGTACACAGGCACTTAGGCGGGCCGTACATGGTACAAATCTCAGGCCAGTTCAGCAGGGACCGGACAAGATTCAAAACGTGTATGGTCAGGCTGAATATACCAAGCTGATCGATCGAACAAACTTGAGTACAACCAGCATGCCGGGTTTTACCTGCGATTACCGCTGGCAGCTTCTATAGCCGCTTGCAATAACCACTGTCTTCTCCCGGAGGGGAGAGGCGGACACCAGGCCAAATGCAGGTACTTACACTGCTTGCGTAAAAAAAAAAAAAAGATATAAAAATGAAAACATTAATTTGTGTTTTTATATCTGCCCGGAGTTCAGCTTTAACCACTTCCCTACCCACCCATAGGCATATGACGCCCACAAGGTGGATCTCCCATCCTGGGTGGGCGTCATATGACGTCCTCCCATTCCCGGCCGCCTACGGGGCCGCGATGTCCGCCGGGCACCCGCGATTGCCCGTGAAAACAACGGGACCGTGCGGGACCGTGTAGCTGTGTATGTAAACACACAGCTCCACGTCCTGTCAGTGGAGAGGAAACCGATCATGTGATCCCAGTACGGAGGAACACCGATCGGTCTCCTCCCCTTGTGAGTCCCCTCCCCCCACAGTTAGAATCACTACCTTAGGGAACACATTAACCCCTGCAGCGCCCCCTAGTGTTAACCCCTTCCCTGCCAGTCACATTTACACAGTAATCACTGCAATTTTATAGCAACGATCGCTGTGTAAATGTGAATGGTCCCAAAAATGTGTCAAAAGTATCCGCCGCAATGTCACAGTCACGAAAAAAAAATCGCAGATCGCCGCCATTACTAGTAAAAAAAAAAAAATGCAATAGATCTATCCCCTATTTTGTAGACGCTATAACTTTTGCGCAAACCGATCTATATACGCTTATTGCGATTTTTTTTTACCAAAGATATGTCGAAAAATACGTATCGGCCTAAACTGAGTAAAAAAATAGTTTTTTTTTAAAAAAAAAAATGGGATATTTATTATAGCAAAAAGTAAAAAATATTGTGTTTTCTTTCAAAATTGTCGCTCTTCTTTTGTTTATAGCGCAAAAAATAAAAACCGCAGAGGTGATCAAATACCACCAAAAGAAAGCTCTATTTGTGGGAAAAAAGGACGTAAGGGTGTAACGTCGCACGACTGCGCAATTGTTAGTTAAAGCGACGCAGTGCCGAATCGCAAAAAGTGCTCTGGTAAGAAAGGGGGTAAAATCGCCCGGTGCTGAAGTGGTTAACAAAGGGCGCTGCAGCGCGGTGTGACTCTCCATACAACCCGCTCGCAGAGGCCTTTCAATGTCGGAGACGCTGCGTCATCCAATGTCCTGCAGTATAAGCTAACTGCAATAACATTGATTCTTAAACAAACTCACGTTAATCTCCAATATATTTGTACACTGGAAACATTCCCACTTTGTCTGCAAGAAAAAGCGCAGAGGAGCGGTACCCGCCCCCACCCCCGCAGATGGCATTGTTTCCGTGTAATATGCCGCCACCAGTGGAACCAACACTGACCTCATAGTAACAGTTCATCGTCTGATCTGATCCCTCCATTCAGACTAAAGAGAAAATATTCTGTGGAATGCTGGAAAGATTATTTCTAAGAACTGAACTGAAGAAACACCCAGAGATAAGGAGAACCTCACCCCCGGAACCGGCATTGAAGAGAACCTCTGATATGGCTAATATGGGTGGGCTGATTTAAAGGGAAACACCAGCCAGATTATTTAAGGGGATAGAACAGTGGGCAGTATGTACAGAAGAGGAGTGTGGAGGGTATGACAGTGGGCAGTCTGTACAGGAGAGGAGTGTGGAGGGTATGACAGTGGGCAGTCTGTACAGGAGAGGAGTGTGGAGGGTATGACAGTGGGCAGTATGTACAGGAGAGGAGTGTGGAGGGTATGACAGTGGGCAGTATGTACAGGAGTGTGGAGGGTATGACAGTGGGCTGTATGTACAGGAGAGGAGTGTGGAGGGTATGACAGTGGGCAGTATGTACAGGAGTGTGGAGGGTATGACAGTAGGCAGTATGTACAGGAGAGGAGTGTAGAGGGTATGACAGTGGGCAGTATGTACAGGAGAGGAGTGTAGAGGGTATGACAGTGGGCAGTATGTACAGGAGAGTGGAGTGGAGGGTATGACAGTGGGCAGTATGTACAGGAGAGAAGTGAGGAGGGTATGACAGTGGACAGTCTGTACAGGAGAGTGGAGGGTATGACAGTGGGCAGTATGTATAGGAGAGGAGTGTGGAGGGTATGACAGTGGGCAGTATTTACAGGAGAGGAGTGTGGAGGGTAGGGCAGTGGGCAGTATGTACAGAAGAGGAGTGTGGATGGTATGACAGTGGGCAGTATGTACAGGAGAGGAGTGTGGAGGGTATGACAGTGGGCAGTATGTACAGGAGAGGAGTGTAGAGGGTATGACAGTGGGCAGTATGTACAGGAGAGGAGTGTGGAGGGTATGACAGTGGGCAGTATGTACAGGAGAGTGGAGTGGAGGGTATGACAGTGGGCAGCATGTACAGGAGAGAAGTGAGGAGGGTATGACAGTGGGCAGTATGTACAGGAGAGTGGAGTGGAGGGTATGACAGTGGGCTGTATGTACAGGAGAGGAGTGTGGAGGGTATAACAGTGGGCAGTATGTACAGGAGAGGAGTGTGGAGGGTATGACAGTGGGCAGTATGTACAGGAGAGGAGTGTGGAGGGTAGGGCAGTGGGCAGTATGTACAGAAGAGGAGTGTGGATGGTATGACAGTGGGCAGTATGTACAGGAGAGGAGTGTGGAGGGTATGACAGTGGGCAGTATGTACAGGAGAGGAGTGTAGAGGGTATGACAGTGGGCAGTATGTACAGGAGAGGAGTGTGGAGGGTATGACAGTGGGCAGTATGTACAGGAGAGTGGAGTGGAGGGTATGACAGTGGGCAGCATGTACAGGAGAGAAGTGAGGAGGGTATGACAGTGGGCAGTATGTACAGGAGAGTGGAGTGGAGGGTATGACAGTGGGCTGTATGTACAGGAGAGGAGTGTGGAGGGTATAACAGTGGGCAGTATGTACAGGAGAGGAGTGTGGGGGGTATGACAGTGGGCAGTATGTACAGGAGAGGAGTGTGGAGGGTATGACAGTGGGCAGTCTGTACAGGAGAGGAGTGTGGAGGGTATGACAGTGGGCAGTATGTACAGGAGAGGAGTGTGGAGGGTATGACAGTGGGCTGTATGTACAGGAGAGGAGTGTGGAGGGTATGACAGTGGGCTGTATGTACAGGAGAGGAGTGTGGAGGGTATGACAGTGGGCAGTATGTACAGGAGAGGAGTGTGGAGGGTATGACAGTGGGCCGTATGTACAGGAGAGGAGTGTGGAGGGTACGACAGTGGGCAGTATGTACAGGAGAGGAGTGTGGATGGTATGACAGTGGGCACTATGTACAGGAGAGCGGTGTGGAGGGTATGACAGTGGGCAGTATGTACAAGAGAGGAGTGTGGAGGGTATGACAGTGGGCAGTATGTACAGGAGAGTGGTGTGGAGGGTATGACAGTGGGCAGTATGTACCGGATAGGAGTGTGGAGTGTATGACAGTGGGCAGGAGAGGTGGACATCTACCCTCCTGAGCAAAAGATTACCAATAGCACAAATCACCCCCTCCTGACAAAGGGGCAGCACAATGTGGTCTGAATCTACCTGTCACATGGCTGCGATCGATGTGTAGATGACCGTCTTTTAGTCTAACTCAACTCTTAATGTGACCTCCCCATCTCTCTCCTCTCTCTCTCTCTCCTCTCTCTCTCTCTCCTCTCTCTCTCCCTCTCTCCTCTCTCTCTCCCTCTCTCCCTCTCTCTCTCTCTCTCTCCTTTCTCTCTTCTCTCCCTCTCTCCTCTCTCTCTCTCCTTTCTCTCTTCTCTCCCTCTCTCCTCTCTCTCTCTCTCTCTCCTCTCTCTCTCTCTCCTCTCTCTCCCTCCTCTCTCTCCCTCTCTCTCTCTCCCTCTCTCCTCTCTCTCTCTCTCTCTCCTTTCTCTCTTCTCTCCTCTCTCTCCTCTCTCTCTCTCCTTTCTCTCTTCTCTCCTCTCTCTCCTCTCTCTCTCTCTCTCTCCTCTCTCTCTCTCTCTCTCTCTCCCTCCTCTCTCTCCCTCTCTCTCTCTCCCTCTCTCTCTCCCTCTCTCTCTCTCCTCTCTCTCTCTCTCCTCTCTCTCTCCTCTCTCTCTCTCCCTCTCTCTCTCTCTCTCTCTCTCCTCTCTCTCTCTCTCTCTCTCTCTCTCTCTCTCCCCTCTCTCTCCTCTCTCTCTCTCTCCCTCTCTCTCTCTCCCTCTCTCTCTCTCTCCTCTCTCTCTCTCTCTCTCTCCCTCTCTCTCTCTCTCTCTCTCTCTCTCTCTCTCTTTTCCTTCCCAGTTGTTGGCTTGCCAAACCAATTAAACTGTTACAGGATCCAATTCCAGCTAATTCTGTTATTCCAGGTGTACCCGAAGCCTAAATATTGTTAAAATAAACATTTTCAGTTAAACATTTCCAGGGCAGGAGCCGGACACCGAGGATCGTAAACTCACTGGAGGAATGTTAAAGCAGAACCCCAACTAAACATACATTGCAGATGTAATCACTTGCAAAGGCTTTCCCCCGTCAGAATATTGTCAATTCTGTGCAGCTACAATTAGAGTTTTCACTCAGTTTTTGAAGGCAGCCATGACAGGGAAACACTGGGAAATGCCATGTTTGCCTGTCCGGTCAGGTCCTGGTGACATCACTCAGCCTTCGGATGGGATTCTGGGAAAGCTGAAGATCTAAAACCTTGTGTGAATGTGCTTCTGTAGAGTTGGGGTGTAGGAAGGACTTCAGAGCATCTCATACAAGTTCAGTCAGGACTCCATTGGCTGAAGATATATGGAAGAGTGAAAGACGTCGTCATCCGGTTTTGAGATTCAGAAATTCGATTATCATCTGGGAAGGAGACTCTAATTTCTGAATCTCAAAACCGGATGACGACGTCTTTCACTCTTCCATATATCTTCAGCCAATGGAGTCCTGACCAAACTTGTATGAGATGCTCTGAAGTCCTTCTTACACCCCAACTCTAGAGAAGCACATTCACACAAGGTTTTGGATCTTCAGCTTTCCCAGAATCCCATCAGAAGGCTGAGTGACGTCACCAGGACCTGACTGGAGGCAGCCATGAAAATGAAACATGGCATTTCCCAGTGTTTCCCTGTCATTCCGTGTAAAAGAGGGTCAACAATGCCCATTTGCAGCCTCACTGTGCCCATTTGCAGCCTCACTGTGCCCATTTGCAGCCATGGGTCCCCTGAACTTCAAACTCCATAGTTAAGGGTTCCTAGATGCCCCCTAGCTACAGCCAAAATTGTAGCCAAAAATGACGTTGCTGCAGATGGACAAAATTGACTGATTTTGGGGCCCCGTATCTCGGGGCCACTTGGTACTAGGAACCCAATATTTGGTGTGCATGGTGTGGAACCATAACTACAACATATCCAAAGCTGGGGTTCCTAGCACTAAGTGGCCCCAAGATACGGGGCCCCAAAATTGGTTCGGAAAATGTCAAGCACTTTTCTGCAGCAGACATTTTCGGAACCGACTTTGTGGCCCCGTATCTCGGAAACCCAGCTTTGGATATGTTGTGGGGGGGGGGGGGGGGCATTTTCAGCACAATAAAATGTGTTGAAAAACTCGGCTTATACTCGAGTATATACGGTAAGCCTAAAGCCTCATACACACGATCGGACCGTGGACCAACTTTCCTGTGGATTTTTGTCCAAAGGGCGTTGGCTCCAAGTTGGTATTGCATACACACGGCAGGACTTTTTTCAGCCAACTTTCACCAAATCACTTGGTTTTTCTGCTCTTTACCGCCACCTTTGGTCAACTTCTGTATTGTTGTCTGATCTTTTGCATTGGTTCTGCATTGGTTTGTACAAAAGTCCGTTGGATTTGTGTACACGCGGTCGGACTTTGGTCCATCGGACTTTTGTTGGCAGAAAGTTGGTCCGTTCGCACAGCCAACAAAAGTCCGATGAAACCTGGAAAAAGTTGGTCCGATGGAGCGTACACACGGACGGATGTTGGTCCAAAACAGCTAATTTGCATGTTGGTTGTCAAAAAGTCCGATCGTGTGTATGGGCGTGAAAAACGACAACCGGTTGCAGCTGTAATAGACAGGTACTCTTTAACGCTGCCACTTAAACTTGACAATTTTCTTTTTTTTGTAACCAACACAAAAGCCAAATAAAGTCTCAGCAGCCGGTGACCTGCGATCTCCAATCACAAGTCTCATGGAGCGTGACCGTTGACATGGTAACGTTAAAGCCATTTTTGGCAAAGCTTGCGTCGCTCTCGCCATCTTTCCATCTCGGCGTCCCCATCCACCTCTCCGCAATTAAAGATCGCAGTTATACCGCTATACTCAGAGTTTTCTGCTCTAATCTTTATCCCTCGGCTTAATCCCCCCCCCCCCCCCCCACAATCCCCCCCCCCCCCCCCCCCCCCCCCCCCCCCCCCCCCCCCCCCCCCCCCCCCACAATCCGGGAATTTGCATATTGCGCCTCGCTTGACCCTCAGCCGCCTCCTTCTCGCTGTCATGGAGCCGGCAGAGTTCCGGAGATTATAGACTGAGCCGCGGATCAGACGCCAAATTCCACTCATTAAATCTCCATCCAACGCCTTCGAGGAAGCAAAGTGTCAACGGATCTCGAAGGTGAAATCCGTCCTGTTCCTTACCGAACGAAATCTCCATCGATGTGAGGAAAATCATTTCATCCAAGAAAACTGAAGATATGAAGACTTGGCGACAAACAGTGCAAAGAGCAGCGCCTGGAAAAAGTATTCATACCCCTTACAATTTCCCACATTTTGTCAGGTTACAACCAAAAGACGTAAATTAATTTTATTGCGATTTTATGTGACACAAAGCGGCACATAATTGTGAAGTGGAAGGAAAATGATTAGTGGTTTTCAATTTTTTTTTTACAAATATGTGAAAAGTGTGGGGGGGGGGGGGGGGGCATTTGTATGGCGCCCCCCGGAGTCAATACTTTGTAGAACCACCTTTCACTGCAATTACAGCTGCAAAAGTGTTTTTGGGGGTGTCTCTACCAGCTTTGCACATCTAGAGATTCTTCTTTGTAAAATATCTCAAGCTCTGTCAGATTGGATGGAGAGCGTCTGTGAACAGCAATTTTCAAGTCTTGCCACAGATTCTCAATGTGATTTAGGTCTGGACTGTGACTGGGCCATTCTAACACATGAATATGCTTTGATCTAAACCAGGGGTCTCCAAACTGCGGCCCGGGAGATAGATGTGGCCCTTAACTTGCCTTTAGCTGGCTATTCTCCCACTGATAGGAGACACTTTTCTCCCATCGACACCAACAATGGGGCACTATGCCTCCCAATGATACCAACGATGGGGCACTATGCCTCCCAATGATACCAACAATGGAGCACTATTCCTCCCAACGATACCAACAATGGGGCACTATTCCTACCAATATTACCAACAATGGAGCACTATTCCTCCCAACGATACCAACGATGAGGCACTATTCCTCCTAACGATACTAACAATGGAGCACTATTCCTCCCAACGATACCAATGATGAGGCACTACTCCTCCCAACGATACCAACGATGGGGCACTATTCCTCCCAACGATACCAACGATGGGGCACTACTCCTCCCAACGATACCAACGATGGGGCACTACTCCTCCCAACGATACCAACGATGGGGCACTATTCCTCCCAACGATACCAACGATGGGGCACTACTCCTCCCAACGATACCAACGATGGGGCACTACTCCTCCCAACGATACCAACGATGGGGCACTACTCCTCCCAACGATACCAACGATGGGGCACTATTCCTCCCAACGATACCAACGATGAGGCACTATTCCTCCCAACGATGGGGCACTACTTCTCCCAACGATACCAACGATGGGGTACTATTCCTCCCAATGATACCAACGATGAGGCACTATTCCTCCCCACGATACCAACGATGGGGCACTACTCCTCCCAACGATACCAACGATGGGGCACTACTCCTCCCAACGATACCAACGATGGGGCACTACTCCTCCCAACGATACCAACGATGGGGCACTACTCCTCCCAACAATACCAACGATGGGGCACTATTCCTCCCAACGATACCAACGATGAGGCACTATTCCTCCCAATGATACCAATGATGGGGCACTATTCCTCCCTACGATACCAACGATGAGGCACTATTCCTCCCAATGATACCAATGATGGGGCACTATTCCTCCCAACGATACCGACAATGGGGCACTACTCCTCCCAACGATACCAACGATGGGGCACTACTCCTCCCAACGATACCAACGATGGGGCACTACTCCTCCCAACGATACCAACGATGGGGCACTACTCCTCCCAACGATACAAACGATGGGGCACTATTCCTCCCAATGATACCAATGATGGGGCACTATTCCTCCCACTGATACCAACGATGAGGCACTATTCCTCCCAATGATACCAATGATGGGGCACTATTCCTCCCAACGATACCAATGATGAGGCACTATTCCTCCCAATGATACCAATGATGGGCACTATTCCTCCCAACGATACCGACGATGGGGCACTACTCCTCCCAATGATACCAACGATGGGGCACTACTCCTCCCAACGATACCAACGATGGGGCACTACTCCTCCCAACGATACCAACGATGGGGCACTATTCCTCCCAACGATACCAACGATGAGGCACTATTCCTCCCAATGATACCAATGATGGGGCACTATTCCTCCCAACGATACCAATGATGGGGCACTATTCCTCCCAACGATACCAACGATGAGGCACTATTCCTCCCAATGATACCAATGATGGGGCACTATTCCTCCCAACGATACCGACGATGGGGCACTACTCCTCCCAACGATACCAACGATGGGGCACTACTCCTCCCAACGATACCAACGATGGGGCACTATTCCTCCCAACGATGAGGCACTATGCCTCCCAATGATACCAACGATGGGGCACTACTCCTCCCAACGATACCAACGATGGGGCACTACTCCTCCCAACGATACCAACGATGGGGCACTATTCCTCCCAACAATACCAACGATGTGGCACTATTCCTCCCAACAATACCAACGATGGGGCACTACTCCTCCCAACGATACCAACGATGGGGCACTATTCCTCCCAACGATACCAACGATGGGGCACTACTCCTCCCAACGATACCAACGATGGGGCACTATTCCTATCAACGATACCAACGATGGGGCACTACTCCTCCCAACGATACCAACGATGGGGCACTATGCCTCCCAATGATACCAACTATGGGGCACTATTCCTACCAGTGATACCAACAATGGAGCACTATGCCTCCCAACGATACCAACGATGGGGCACTATTCCTCCCAACAATACCAACGATGAGGCACTGCTCCTCCCAACGATACCAACGATGGGGCACTATTCCTCCCAACGATACCAACGATGGGGCACTATTCCTCCCCCTACTAACAAATGTGGTGATGCCAAGAAAATTTCCACTCCCGCTGGCTACAGTCCGGCCCTTCTAAAGTCTGAAGGACAACAAACCGGCCCTTTGCTTATAAAGTTTGGAGACCCCGGATCTAAACCATTCCATTGTAGCTCTGGCTGTGTGTTTCGGGTCGTTGTCCTGCTGGAAGGTGACCCTCCCCCCCAGTCTCAAGTCTTTTGCCGACTCTAAGCCCCCGTACACACGGTCGGAAATTCCGACCACAAAATCTGTCCGATTTTTCCAGACGGATTTTGTCCGACACTGGTGTTGCATACACACGGTCGGACAAAGTTGTCGGAAAATCTGATCATTCTGAACGTGGTGACGTTCGTTGCGTACGACGGGACTACGTAGAGGCTAGTAGCCAATAGCTTTGGTCTCGTAATTTGATCTGAGCATGCGTGGCACTTTGTCCGTCGGAATTCTCTACACACGATCGGAAAAAGTCCGATAGGACTTTGTCGGAAAATTTGAGATCCTGCTCTCAAATGTTTTCTGTCGTATTTTCCGACGGAAAAAGTCCAATGGAGCCCACACACAGGCGGATTTTTTCCGACAACATGGTCCGATCGGACATTTTCCGTTGGAATTTCCAACCGTGTGTACGGGGCATAACAGGTTCTTCTTCTTTTAAGATTGTCCTGTATTTGTCGCCATCCATCTTCCCATCAACTCTGACCAGCTTCCCTGTCCCTGCTGAAGAACAGCATCCCCACCACATGAAGCCGCCACCACCATGTTTCACAGTGGGGATGGTGTGTTCAGGGGGATGGGCAGTGTTAGTTTTCCCCACACATAGCGTTTTGCTTTTAGGCCAAAAAGTTAAATTTTGGTCTCATCTGAGCAGATCACCTTCTTCCACATGTTTGCTCCCCTCCCCCACATGGCTTCTCACAAACTACAAACAGGACTTCTTATGACTTTCTTTCTCCAATGTCTTTCTTCTTGTCACTCCTCCATAAAGGGCAGATTTGTGGAGAACACGACTAATAGTTGTCCTGTGGACAGACTCTCCCCCCTGAGCTGTGGATCTCTGCAGCTCCTCCAGAGTTACCATGGACCTCTTGGCTCTTCTCTGATGAATGCTCTCCTTGCCCGGCCCGGTCAGTTTAGGTGGACGGCCATGTCTTGGTAGGTTTTCAGTTGTGCCATACTCTTTCCATTTTCCGATGATGGATTGAACAGAGCTCCGTGAGATGGTCAAAGCTTGGGAGATCTTTTTTTAATAACCTAACCCTGTGTTTCTCAACTTCAGTCCTCAAGGTGCCCCAACAAGTCATGTTTTCAGGCTTTCCATTATTTTGCACAGGTGATTTGATCAGTTTCACTGCCTGATGCCGCGTTCACACGATCGGAATTCTCGTCGGAAAAAGCTCTGACGATTTCCCGACGGAATTCCGCTCTGTCTTGCCTACACGCGGTCACACCAAATTCCGACCGCCAAGAACGTGGTGACGTACAACACTACAACGAGCCGAGTTCAATGCTTCCGAGCATGCGTCAAATTATTTCCGAGCATGCGTAGGAATTTTGCGCGTCAGAATTGCTACAGAAGATCGGAATTTCCGTCTGAAAAATTGAGAACATGCTCTCAATTCCCTGCTGTCGGAAATTCGGCCAGCAAAATTCCGATGGAGCCTACACACGGCCGCATTTTCCGATGAAAAGCTCTCATCGGTCTTTTTCTGGCCGGAATTCCGATCGTGTGTACGCGGCATTAGTAATTACTACAGCCGCTTCATCTGAGGGAAATCCTGAAAACATCACCAGTTGGGGCGCCTTGAGGACTGGAGTTGAGAAACGCTGACCTAACCCGGCTTTAAACTTCTCCACAACTTTATCCCCGACCTGTCTGGTGTGTTCCTTGGCCTTCATTATGCTGTTTGTTCATGAAGGTTCTCTAATAAACCTCTGAGGGCTTCACAGAACAGCTGTATTTATACTGAGATTAAATTACACACAGGTGGACTCTATATACTAATTAGGTGACTTCTGGAGGCAATTGGTTCCACTAGATTTTAGTTAGGGGTATCAGAGTAAAGGGGGCTGAATACAAATTAGAGGTCGACCGATATATCGGCCGATATTTGGTGTTTTTTATTTAATCAGCATTATTATATATTGTAACATAACAGAATGTGGAAAATTTCAAGGGGTATGAATACTTTTTCAATGCACTGTATATTAAACTGCGTGAACTGTTGGCGCTATACAAATCGTGAATAATAATACCGTATATACTTGAGTATAAGCCGATCCGAATATAAGTCGAGGCACCTAATTTTACCACAAACAACTGGGAAAACGTATTGACTCGAGTATAAGCCTAGGGTGAGAAATGCGCAGCTACTGTAAGTGGAAAAGAGGGTCAACAATGCCCATTTGCAGCCTCACTGTGCCCATTTGCAGGCCTCACTGTGCCCATTTGCAGCCTCACTGTGCCCATTTGCAGCCTCACTGTGCCCATTTGCAGCCATAGATCCCCCAAACTTCAAACTCGGTAGTTAAGGGTTCCTAGATGCCCCCTAGATGACCCAAAGGGTCCCGAAATGACATTGCTGCAGATGGACACAGTTGACCGACTTTGGGGCCCCGTATCTCGGGGCCACTTGATGCTAGGAACCCCAAATTTGGTGTGCAAACTCAGTCGAACCAGCACTACAACGCTGGGGTTCCTATTACCAAGTGGCCCCAAGATACGGGGCCCCAAAGTCGGTTCAGAAAATGTCAAGCACTTTTCTGCAGCAGACAATGACATTTTTCGAACCGACTTTGGGGTCCCCGTATCTCGGGGACACTTAGGGCTAGGAACTCCATCTTTGGATAGGTTGTAGTGTTCCACTGGGTTTGCACACACCAAAATTGGGGTTCCTAGCACCAAGAGGCCCCAAAATCGGGTCAGAAAATGTCATTTTCTGCTGCAGAAAAGTGCTTGACTCGAGTATAAGCCGAGGGGGGCACTTTCAGCACAAAAAAAAATGTGCAGAAAAACTCGGCTTATACTCGAGTATATACGGTATGGGCCACTTTGTGTTGGTCTGTCACATAAAATCCCAATAAAATACATTTACGTTTTTGGTCTTAACATGACAGAATGTGGAAAATTTCAAGGGGTGTGAATACTTTTTCAATGCACTGTATATTAACCGCTTGCCGACCGGCGCACGACGATATACGTCGACAGATTGGCACGGACAGGCATAGGGCGTACATGTACATGTACATGCGCCGGTCGGGACCCCCCGTGAGGCCAGTCGCGGGTCCCGCGGACTCGATCGCCGCGGGGACACCCGCGATCGTCTCACGGGAAGGCAGAACGGGGAGATGCGGAAATATACAGCATCTCCCCGTTCTGCCTAGCAACTAGTGACGCCGATCTCTGCTCCCTGTGATTGGAGCAGAGATCAGCATACACTAGCTGACAGCCACGCCCCCCCACAGTAAGAAACACACCTCTAGGCACACTTAACCCCTACATTGCCCCCTTGTGGTTAACCCCGTCACTGCCAGTGTCATTTACACAGGAATCAATGCATTTAAATAGCACCGATTGCTGTATAAATGACAATGGTCCCAAAAATGTGTAAAAAATGTCCGATGTGTCCGCCATAATGTCGCAGTCACAATAAAAATCGCTGATCGCCGCCATTACTAATAAAAAATAATTATTCATAAAAATGCTATAAAACTATCCCCTATTTTGTAGACGCTATAACTTCTGCGCAAACCAATCAATAATCGCTTATTGCGTTTTTTTTTTTTACCAAAAATATGTAGAAGAATACATATCGGCCTAAACTGAGGAAAAAAAAAATGTTTTTTTATATATTTTTGGGGGATATTTATTATAGCAAAAAATAAAAAAGAATGCGTTTTTTTTCAAAATTGTCGCTCTTTTTGGTTTATAGCGCAAAAAATAAAAACCGCAGGGGCGATCAAATACCACCAAAAGAAAGCTCTATTTGTGGGAAAAAAAGGACGCCGATTTTGTTTGGGAGCCACGACCGCGCAATTGTCAGTTAAAGCGACGCAGTGCCGAATCGCAAAAAGGGGCCTGGTCCTTTGGCTGCCAATTGGTCCGGGGCTGAAGTGGTTAAACTGCGTAAACTGTTGGCGCTATATAAATCATGAATAATAATAATAATAATAATAATGCCATTTTGGTGGTATTTGTGGGTAAGGGGGGTAAAAGAGCCCCGGTATTGAAGTGGTTAACATAGTTACATAATTGGTCGGGTTGAAGAAAGACACAAGTCCATCTAGTTCAACCATAAAAAAATTAAATATATCACACAATCCCATATAGAGGGGGTGGGGATCTGTAGTCCTCAACAATAGACCCCTCCCCCCCTCCTCTGTTAGCCTATGGGGTGGTACTGGAGTCCATAGAGGTGACACTGAGATTAATGTAAGTCTATAGAGTCCCGGAGTCCATAGAGATTGCTGAGAACAATGTAACTGATAAGAGTGCAGAGCAGGATGTTATCAGCTCAGGATTGACGGATTTTGTTCACCTATCTAACAGATATAAAAAGGCTTTTAATGGAAAAACGTATTTGACCACGAAGGGAACAAATACGAGTTCATTGTCGGGCCGGAGAGTCGCACCCCCCCTCCCCCCACCCCCCATGTACATAAGATTAGCTCTTTAGAACGCGCGGTTCAGCCTCAGAGGTCGCCGTGCTAAACCTGAAAATTTTTTTTTTTTTTAACCCGACGACACAAATCCGTCACGGAGCGGTGAGACGTCCATTGTTGTCATCTAAAAAAAAAAATCGCAGAACCAGTTTTTCCGCCAGTGTCAAAATGTAGCAATAAACAAACGTTTAGTTTGCTAAAAATACACGCAAGCGGTTTCCATGGCGAATAATGGAGCCAAAACAGCAGGAATCACTCCCTTCCCCCGAGAGCCCGAGAAGTCGCTGTCATTTTCTGATGGTGGATGTGACGGAGCAGCCGAGAAGGTGACAGAAAATTCCGCACAGGAAATGGATGTTTTATAAGGTGAAGGTTTTAGAAATAAAAAAAACAAAAAGATACAAAAATCCTCTCTAAAAACGTAAAAGCGATCAGTTGTTGTTGTTTTTTTACATTCTGTGACCGGAGCAGTACAGCGCCATCCTATGACTATATAAATAATAATAATAATAATATATATATTTTTTTTTTTCATTACATTTTTTCTTTTTTGTACAAATTTAATTTATCACATTGTGACCAGAGCAATACAGCGTTACCATAGTAACATTGTACTACTCCGGGGAAGTGATCTTATCATTTTTTTTACACATTATGATTGCTTTTACCAGTGACACGGCGCGACCCCGATCTCTGTGAAGAGCCAATGACGCGGCTCTTTCACCATGTGATCGGCTGTGTCCAATCACATGTAAATGTGGAAGTGCCGACAATCATCTCACATCGAGAGATGTGAGGAGAGCCAATCAGCAGCATTTCCATACAGGTGACATCCAGACAGGTAATCAGGGCACTGATCATCAGTACCCATCAGTGACAACAATCAGTGCCCATCAATGACACCAATCAGTGCCCATCAGTGACACCAATCAGTGCCCATCAGTGACAACAATCAGTGCCCATCAATGACACCAATCAGTGCCCATCAGTGACAACAATCAGTGCCAACAATCAGTGCCCATTAGTGATGCCAGTCAGTGCTGCCTTTCAGTGGCCATCAGTGCCTGCTCATCAGTGGTGCCCATCAATGCCCATCAGTGCCCCCTATCCGTGCCCATCAGTGCCCCCTATCCGTGCCCAACAGTGCTGCCTATCAGTGCCGCATATCCGTGCCACCTATCAGTGCCCACCGGTGCCACAGATCAGTGCCCATCAGTGACACCAATCAGTGCCCATCAGTGCTCATTAGTGATGCCAGTCAGTGCTGCCTTTCAGTGGCCATCAGTGCCTGCTCATCAGTGTGGCCCATCAATGCCCATCAGTGCCGCCTATCCATGCCCATCAGTGCAGTCTATCCGTGTCACCTATCAGTGCCCACCAGTGCCCCCTATCGGTGCCCACCAGTGCTGCATATCTGTGCCACATATCAGTGCCCACCAGTGCCACCTATCAGTGTGAATCAGTGCCCATCAGTCACACCAATCAGTGCCTCTTAGTGCCAGTCAATGCTGCCTTTCAGTGGCCATCAGTGCTTCCCATCAATTCCCATCAGTGCCACCTATCCGTGACCATCAGTGCCGCCTATCCGTGTCACCTATCAATGCCCATCAGTGCCGCCTTTCAGTGCTCATCAGTGCTGCATATCTGTGCCACCTATCAGTGCCCTCCAGTGCCACCTATCAGTGACCATCAGTGACACCAATCAGTGCCCATAAGTGCCCATTAGTGATGCCAGTCAGTGCTGCCTTTCAGTGGCCATCAGTGACTGCTCATCAGTGCTGCCCATCATTGCCCATCAGTGCTGCCTATCCATGCTACATATCAGTGCCCACCAGTGCTGCCCATCAGTGCCACCTTTCAGTGCCCATCAGTGCCGCATATCTGTGCCACCTATCAGTGCCCACCAGTGTTGCCCAACGGTGCCCATCAGTGCCACATATCAGTGTCACCTAATCAGTGCCACATCATCAGTGCCCATCAGTGAAGGAGAAAAATTACTTATTTACAAAATTTACTGACAAAAAACCCAGCAGTGATTAAATACCACCAAAAGAAATCTATTTGTGTGAAAAAAAATGATAAAAATCTCCTATGGGCACAGTGTTACGTGACCGCGTAATTGTCATTCAAAGTGTGACAGCACTGAAAGCTGAACATTGTCCTGGGCAGGAATGGGGTGACAGTGCCTGTTTCTTAAAGGGGTTAAATGGAGCCTGGCGGGATCATTATATGGGATTGGCATTTACAATTTGAAATTGTTTGGGAATTCTTTTCCCTCGTTCCCGGGGAGATGAGAGTACGCAGGAGAGGAGGAGAGGAGGAGAGGAGCGGAGGAGAGGAGCGGAGGAGAGGAGAGGAGGAGAGGAGGAGAGGAGAGGAGAGGAGGAGAGGAGCGAGGAGAGGAGAGGAGGAGAGGAGGAGAGGAGGAGAGGAGGAGGAGGAGAGGAGGAGAGGAGCGGAGGAGAGGAGAGAGGAGGGAGGAGCGAGGAGGAGAGGAGAGGAGGAGGAGAGGAGCGAGGAGCGGAGGAGAGGAGGAGAGGAGGAGAGGAGGAGAGGAGAGAGAGGAGAGGAGGAGAGGAGCGAGGAGAGGAGAGGAGGAGAGGAGGAGAGGAGAGGAGGAGAGGAGGAGAGGAGGAGAGGAGAGGAGGAGGAGAGGAGGAGAGGAGGAGAGAGGGAGGAGGAGAGGAGAGAGGAGAGAGAGGAGGAGAGGAGGAGAGGAGGAGGAGGAGAGGAGGAGAGGAGGAGAGTCCCCTGTGGCTCGCTCAGATCCGCACAGAAAGACGTCGTTCTGCCATGAAATATTTCCATATAGAACTACAGAGAGAGGAGGAATCGATGGGATGTGGAGGGAACATGAATTCCTTTATAGAGAATCCGAGTTCTAGAGAGTCAGAGGGGCCCCGTACAGCCTACCTGGCAGCCCCTCCCCGAAAACAGTATGATCATTAAAATCATTATTAGCGGACACAAACATAACAGAGAACCTGTGTGATTTGGCCCTTTTTTAATTTTTTAAAACATTTTTTTTTTAATTTTTAAATGTTAAAAAAATTATTACCGTATATACAATTATTTTACAATTTTTAAAAATTATTTATTACAATGTTTAATTTTTTTTTTATTTGTTATTTTTTTTACAGGACAGGGAAGCCTGCAGCACCGAATAGGGGGGGGGGGGGGGGGGGGTTGGCACAGTGACAGGGGGGCACACGGGGGGGGGGGGATCAGAAGCAGGCAGAACAGGGACGGGGATCGGTGCGGGGAAAGCAATTGCAGGTCCGGTGTCCGGTGTCCGTGTCTCTCCCTGCAGCAGCTGAAAGCTGGTAGGAGGGGGAGAAACTGTCTTTCAGCTGCTGCAGGGAGAGACACAGGGCATCCTTCACCCAACCGCCCCTCCACCCAACCGCTCCAATCCCCCCTGCTGTTCGGGCCCCCTACAGGAGGACTGGTGGTCCCCACCTATCCTGAGGAGGATGGATGATACGCAGGGGAAGCCGCTGAAACCGCGGAGGAGGACATGCAGGGGGGTGAAGCCGCCGCCCGGAAGAAGCGCTGCCTAGATGGGGTAAGTCCGGGGCTGGTGACGTCCTCCAGCCAGGAAATGAGGCTGCCGCCTAATTAAGCCTCTAATGCACACTGTGAGAAGCTCACAGTGTGCGGTGAAATCAGAGGAAGCCGTTTCAGTCCCGTATGGTGAGCCGGTACACCTGTGCAAGACTGAAGGGAAAGCCTTTAAAGGGCCTCCCATCATGCCTTGCTTCCAGTCCCCGGGGTGCCGCTTTGCAGAGGAATTAGCAGAAGTAAACACGGGGGGGGGGGGGGGGAGGGGGAGGGATGTTTGTTTCTTCGCAGCATCAAAAGCACAACTGGAGATTTAAACAGCCAAATTGAAGAGGAAATAAACCGCCGAGCGCGCCGGAGAGAGCGATGGGTTTAATAAGCGGCTGGAAACGTTGGGCTCTGTGCGGCTGCCAGGCTGATGTATGGAGGCGTCCCACGCTGCACACAGGAAGGGGGTTCATGTGCGCCGAGACTCATCAAAGTGGACCTGTCACCACTTCACAGGACTCCATCACTCCGGACATCTAATCTACAGCGAGAAAAACCCCCATAGTGTGGAGGGACCAGCTGGCCGGACAGCCAAGCAAAGCCAGGATCAGCTTCGATCGGCTGATTGGTATAGTAACCTGGAAGCGAGGACATGACGTCACTTCCGGGTTACTGGGAAACAGTCGGCGCTATTTTTTAAAAATTTAAAGCATTCAAAATTGACAATCTTGGTGTTCTGAATGCTTTTAAGTGCAGAGGACGGATTTGATGTACACACGGTCGGAAATTCCGACGGAAAATGTCAGTTTGGACCATGTTGTCGGAAAATCCGACCGTGTGTGTTGGCTCCATCAGATTTTTTCCGTCGGAAAAATTTGAGATCCTGACAAATCCGATCAGACTTTTTCCGATCGTGTGTAGAGAATTTCCGACGGACAAAGTGCCACGCATGCTCAGATCAAATTAGGAGACCAAAGCTATTGGCTACTGGCCTCTACGTATTTCCGTTGTACGCAACGAACGTCACCGCGTTCAGAATGATCGGATTTTCCGACAACTTTGTCCGACCGTGTGTATGCAACACCAGTGTCGCACAAAATCCGTCGGAAAAAATCTGACGGATTTTGTGGTCGGAATTTCCGACCGTGTGTACGGGGCATTAAAGCGGAGATCCGCCCCCCCCCACCCCCACAAAAAGGAAAAGTCGATAGCAGCTGCAGTATTTGTAGCTGCTGACTTTTAACAGATGGATACTTACCTGTCCAGGGAGCCCGCAATGTCGGCATCCCAGATGATTTTCCGATCAGCTGTCGGGTGCTGCCGCCGCCATTCCTGGTAAGGGACCTTGCCCAGACCCAACACCCGCTAGCCTGGAGCCACTGCCTGGACCCCGCTAGCCTGGAGCCACTGCCTGGACCCCCTTAGCCTAAAGCCATTGCCTGGTCCCCGCTAGCCTGGAGCCACTGCCTGGACCCCGCTAGCCTGGAGCCACTGCCTGGACCCCGCTAGCCTGGAGCCACTGCCTGGACCCCGCTAGCCTGGAGCCACTGCCTGGACCCCGCTAGCCTGGAGCCACTGCCTGGACACCGCTAGCCTGAAGCCACTGCCTGGACCGCGCTAGCCTGGAGCCACTGCCTGGACCCCGCTAGCCTGGAGCCACTGCCTGGACCCCGCTAGCCTGGAGCCACTGCCTGGACCCCGCTAGCCTGGAGCCACTGCCTGGACCCCGCTAGCCTGGAGCCACTGCCTGGACCCCGCTAGCCTGGAGCCACTGCCTGGACCCCGCTAGCCTGGAGCCACTGCCTGGACCCCGCTAGCCTGGAGCCACTGCCTGGACCCCGCTAGCCTGGAGCCACTGCCTGGACCCCGCTAGCCTGAAGCCACTGCCTGGACCCCGCTAGCCTGGAGCCACTGCCTGGAGCGCGCTAGCCTGGAGCCACTGCCTGGAGCGCGCTAGCCTGGAGCCACTGCCTGGACCCCGCTAGCCTGGAGCCACTGCCTGGACCCCGCTAGCCTGGAGCCACTGCCTGGACCCCGCTAGCCTGGAGCCACTGCCTGGACCCCGCTAGCCTGGAGCCACTGCCTGGACCCCGCTAGCCTGAAGCCACTGCCTGGACCCCGCTAGCCTGGAGCCACTGCCTGGACCCCGCTAGCCTGGAGCCACTGCCTGGACCCCGCTAGCCTGGAGCCACTGCCTGGACCCCGCTAGCCTGGAGCCACTGCCTGGACCCCGCTAGCCTGGAGCCACTGCCTGGACCCCGCTAGCCTGGAGCCACTGCCTGGACCCCGCTAGCCTGGAGCCACTGCCTGGACCCCGCTAGCCTGGAGCCACTGCCTGGACCCCGCTAGCCTGGAGCCACTGCCTGGACCACGCTAGTCTGGAGCCACTGCCTGGACCCCGCTAGCCTGGAGCCACTGCTTGGACCCCGCTAGCCTGGAGCCAATGCCTGGACCCCGCTAGCCTGGAGCCACTGCCTGGACCCCGCTAGCCTGGAGCCACTGCCTGGACCCCGCTAGCCTGGAGCCACTGCCTGGACCCCGCTAGCCTGGAGCCACTGCCTGGACACCGCTAGCCTGAAGCCACTGCCTGGACCGCGCTAGCCTGGAGCCACTGCCTGGACCCCGCTAGCCTGGAGCCACTGCCTGGACCCCGCTAGCCTGGAGCCACTGCCTGGACCCCGCTAGCCTGGAGCCACTGCCTGGACCCCGCTAGCCTGGAGCCACTGCCTGGACCCCGCTAGCCTGGAGCCACTGCCTGGACCCCGCTAGCCTGGAGCCACTGCCTGGACCCCGCTAGCCTGGAGCCACTGCCTGGACCCCGCTAGCCTGGAGCCACTGCC